>JAPSGF010000133.1:810739-825648 GCA_035772895.1 Perdix hodgsoniae
CTGAGGGGAGAGGACGGCATTTGACCCCAGCGCTGGAAAAGGGTCCTAGGCCTCTGCTGATGGACAGACTGCTAGATGGCTTTTCAGCACAGAAATACCACTTTCTGCCCTCATATAGGGCATTTTCTCTAAAAAAATAAGACAGTTTCTCCCCTAAATACCTGGACTCTTAGAAATGCCTCACGTTTCATAGCAAGAATACTACTTTACTATCCTCAGTATTATTTTTCTGCCTTAAAATTGCAATTGTCACCCAGATAGACCAGATTTCTCCCGAAGATGTGACATATTCCCCGCAAATAGCAGTTGATTTTTAAAAAGATGGCCTTTTCTTCCCCACAGGCCAGCTTTCTCACCAACAGATGTTCTTTTCCAACCAAGTGTGCTAGTATCTCCCAGAAAGAGCAGTTTTTGCAGAAACGCCTGACATCCTCTCTCCAAAATACTACTTGACACTCCTCCGTAGGACGTTTCCTCCCATATATACCCTATTTTCTCCCCAGAGGACCACTTCTCATGCCAAAAATACCACACATCCTCTCCAATAGAAGACAGTCTTTCCTGCAGTTTCCCACTTGTCTTCCACATCCATCTCATTTTCTGCCAGATATACCACATCTTAGTGGAAAATTTCACCTTCTCTTCCAAAAATACCATATTTTCTCCCCAGAATAGCCCTTCCCTGACAAATTCCACGTTTTTTCTCCCACAAATACTAGAGGACAGTACCAAATAGGGCACTTGCCCTATCACAGAAACACCACTTTTCCCAAATAGAGGAGCTTTTCCCCTGATCGGATGACCTTTTTGGTCAAAAATAAGTTTTCTTCCCCAAATAGGACATTTCCTTCCCTAAATAGGACATTTTCACCCAGACATACCAGGACTCCCTGAAATACCTCCCATTTCCTCGCAAGTAGACTACATTACACTCCTCAACAGGACATTTTCTCCCAAACTACGGCAATTGATCACTGTATATTCACGAGAAATAATGTATAATTGAGAAGTATAACCAAACTATAATAAACAAAGTGTGAAAATGAAACAAACAAGAGAATTATGCGGAGTGAGGATAAGAGAAAATAGATGAAATGCTTACCCGTGTAGAGGACTCTCTCAAAAGACTCCAGAGGGGTGGATCTCTAGAGGAGAGATCCTTCCCCACTGGTAGTCAGCGCTTAAATGGGTCTAGGAGAGGTGGAGCCTGGCTCCACCCCTTCCTGCAACACAGGTGAATTGCTTTCACCTGTGGTTCCAGGGCTGACACATTGCTTGCCTCAGGTGACTGATCAGAGGTTCAGGCTGTGACTCAGCAGTTCCCATACACTTCACCCCTTCACAGCGTGAACCAAATGATTAGGTTGACTACAGGGTAAGCTTTTCCTAATACAGAGATCCATTATATCGTGACACTTATACAATTTCCATCACGACGCATTTTGGTACAATTCAAGACAAGTGACTATTGGGGAACGTTGATGTTCGTTTATGGGCAGTGCTGGATGATGTTACTGGAGGCATGTGGTCATGAGGTGCAGGTCCGTCCTACATTCCATCAGTCCCATGTAGGCCATCACCGGGTGTCACACATGATCTGATTGTAACACTGGAATGCTTTGATGGTATTTCATTCCTTCCAGTGATCCTGAAGGCTCAAAGACTCACGAGGAGTAATACAGATGTTTCAGAGGTACCAGGAGGGGAAGGTCTGCTCTCCAGGGCAAGATACAGGCCGTGTTTCTATCCTGGGTCAACACTTCAGCTTGTATTGGGGCACATCCTGGCTGCCTGTACCACACTTTTTGGCCAGATATCTGCAGCTGCATAACTATATCAGGCACCAGAGGAGGTGTCCTGATGTACAATCAAGGAAAAATAATATAATTGAAAGGTACAATCAAAATATAATAGATGTATAATCAAGGTATGGAAATAAACTAACAAGAGAGCTAGGCACAAAAGGAACAAAGAGAAAATAGATGGAACGCTTACCCGTGTAGAGGGCTCACTTCAAAAGGCTCCAAAGGGGTGGATCTCTCAGAAGAGATCCTTCCTCGCTTGCAGTCAGCACTTAAATGGGTCTGGAGAGGTGGAGCCTGGCTCCACCCCTTCCTGCATCACAGGTGAATTGCTTTCACCTGTGCTTCCAGGGCTGACATATTGCTTGCCTTAGATAACTAATCAGAGGTTCAGGCTGTGATTCAGCAGTTCCCATATACCTGATCTGCCATAGGGACATGATGGGGGTCCCTTTAGCAATGAAAATCGGGGTGTTGACCACAATATCAGTAGGACATGTACCTATTACTGGAGGGACTACTGAGCCTCCCACCTCCAACAGTCTCACCCAAGGTGCAAGTAGGCCACACCACTTTGGTCCTACTTGCACCTTCCAAGGCCTTCTATGGGTGCCTGGTTCTAAGTTCTCAGGGGCAGGGAGCAGAAGATTATTTTCATTACCAATCTGGGGTCTTACCTGATGATCAGTGCCCGTAATTTGGATCCTAAGTGGGGTGGCCCATGTGGTCTGCAACATTCTCAGGGCACTGGGTCTGCCATCTCGAGGTCTTTCATTCAAGTCCTGCAAAGTTTCGTACATCCCTTTTTGTCCATCCCTGCAGGGGACTGGGAGTCTGTCTTCAGGGCGGCCTTAAGAATACCATTATAACGTTCAATGAGGCCAGCCCCCGTTGGATTATATGGCAGGTGGAATCGCCATTCAATGTTATTTTCTTCTGCCCAGCACTGTATCATTGCACTGTATCATTGTGAAATCATTGTGAAATGAGTCCCTTGGTCGCTCTCGATGACTCGAGGTGTCCCATAGGCAGACATCAGTTTAGTGAGTGCCTTGATGGTATATGCCTGGTTTGCTTTCGGTACTGGATAAGCCTGCAGAAGCCCACTTGCAGTGTTGACGCAGGTCAGGGCATATCTCACCCCCTCAGATTGAGGAAGGGGTCCAATATAATTGACCTGCCATCGCTGGAGAGGATTGTGTCCTCTGGCAAGATGGGCTGTCGTTTCGGGCAGCGATCTCGGTCTCAGAGCAAGCGTCGCAATCTTGGCATGCCTGGACAATGTCAGGTAGCTGTATGGGCAGTCCCCATGCTTTAGCAGCTGCCCACATTGTCTTTTGTCCCGCATGCCGTAGCTTCTGATGTAACCAATGGGAGATGTTCTCAGATGGTGAATTCTCAATCCATCGAACTCGAGCCAGTGTGTCAGCCTCATTGTTTCCCGGTGACTGTAGGGGCTGATGACCAGAAACATGGTAGACACATACAGTCCTGTGTTTGACTGTATTCCATATGTCTAACCACATGTCTTTGCCCCAGATTGGTCGGGTGTGGATAGTCCATTCCTAGGTGGCCCACTGTGCAATCCAAAGAGTGAGACCCCAGTACACAGCCCAACTATCTGTGCAGATGTTCAGAATACCATCACTGGGTTCCTTGGTTATAACCATCCACACAGCTCGTAATTCTGCCCATTGGCTGCTCTGACCATCCCCCTCGTCAAACCAGATTGTCTCAGTCGAAGGATGGTATGCTATTGCTCTCCACTTGCTCGGGTTGCCCTTGCTGGACCCATCTGTGTACCAGGCATCTTTGGGGATAGGATATTTCCCCTCCTGAATGGGACTCTTCTCTGGTGGAGTGACCAGTGTTTCTTTTGGTGCATCACTGTGATAGGCCACTGGGCCTAGGATCTTCTGAAGTTCTTCTTTCAAGGGTGATGAAGACAGACTGCTCCTTTGGCTGAGGTAAGCGACCCATCGTGCCACTGTTTGTGCTTGGGCCACCCCTGTCTTAGGAAGGTGGGTCAGATCTTTCACCCACCCCTGAATTGGCAGAGTGGTTTTAACTACGACTTCAGCTGTTTGAGTTATTGGCTCTACTGCCTGTAACACTGAATAGGCAGCCAATAACTGTTTTTCAATCATACTGTATCTTTCTTCTGCTCCGTGCCAAACCTGAGACCAGAACCCAATGGGGGTCTGAACAGAACTCTGGTGTTGCCACAGGCCCCAGCCAAAGCCATCTTGAGCCACATGAACATCCAACTCGGCTGGGAGGGTAGGATCAAATATACCCAATGCCTGGGCTTGTTTGACTGACAGTTTCGCCTGTTGAAAAGCATCCTGTTCTGTTTTCCCCCAATCCCATAGCTACCCCTTTTTTGTGAGTCTGTACAGTGGCCTCAGCAGCTGTGCTAGGTGAGGTATAAAGGAATGCCAGTAACCCAATATACCTAGAAACTCTTGCAGCTGCTTCGATGTTGTAGGGACTGGGAACGCCTGAACTTTATCTATGACAGCACTGGGTAGTACTTTGGTCTTTCCTGACCAAACCACCCCCAGGAATTTTACGGACAGGCCCGGACCTTGCACCTTTTGGGGATTTATAGCCCATTCCCTCTGCTGTAAATAGGAGGTTAATGATCTGCTGCCTGCCCTACCATCTCCAGTGAGTCGGATGTCAGCAGATCATCAATGTAATGATACAGATTAACATCATCGGGTTTTCTCAAATCAGCCAGGTCACGCGCCACTAGATTGTGACAATACGTTGGTGAGTGCACGTACCCCTGTGGCAGGACCTGAAAGGTCCACTGCCTGCCTCCCCATGTAAACGCAAATTGGTCTTACAATTCCTCAGCAATTGGGATACTAAAAAATGCATTTGCTAAATCTAGGACACAATGATATGTTTTTATCTCCCTGCTCAATGTATCCATTAGGGAGGCAATATTGGGTACGGCCGCATGAATAGGCGGCGTGACCTTATTTAATTCTCTATAATCCACCGTCATTCTCCATGTGCCATCCAACTTTCGCACTGGCCATGTGGGGGAGTTATATGGGCTGTGTGCAGGTCTTATAATACCCACTTTTTCTAATTCCTGAACCGTTCTCGATATTTCTTCTTGCCCACCCGGGGGTCTATATTGCCTTACATTAGTAATCCGGCGTGGTTTCAGCAGGCAAATAGGCCCATATTTCGCATGGCCTCTCAATATCGCCTGCACCGCCCGGATACTGATGCATCTCTGTCGAAATCTGAACTCCCCCACAGTTGTCTGGAGAGCCAGACCCCATAGAATATCTATGCCCAGTATGTATTCTTGAACTGGGGCAATAGATACCTTATACTCCCGGAGTGGGAGACTCCCAACCCCCAGTTTTAACCATGTTTGGGTGACAGGAATAGTTTGTCCCCCAAAACCACCAATCATCACTCTATCTCCATTAAATTTAGTCGGATCTCCATAGATAATTGACGTTTCTGCCCTGGTGTCTACTAGTGCCATAACTCTCTGAATATTTTTTTGGGACCAATAAATCGTTAGTTCTATATAGAGCCTCCAGTCCCATCTGGAGGTCCTAGGGGGACTAACATCCCTCATCATGCCACGAATTGTGTCAAGACCAATTCTTTTGCTTCTGGTGGCTCAGGCATTGTAGCCTGAGACACCTGAGGCAGCTTTTTTTTCCTATTCGGAACAATAAAGTCTTCTAGATTCCATGTCGTTGTTGGCATTCTCTCTATGACCCTTACCCTTGGTTTCTTAGGGTAAGTTTGAAATTTTTGGTCATCCTTTAGCTGTCTTCAGAGCTGGAGAAGGACTTAGTTGGGCTGGCTGTCAATTTTAGCAAATTGGACCCCGGCCCAAATCAAATCATTAAACATCTGTTTTCAGAAGACCTTTATGGGTTCTGATTAAGAAGCCCGAGCAGCTGGCATTTTGATTTTAGTTACCGGCAGGGCCTCGGCTTCTTCTAATATTCTAATGTTGTGTTTCAACCGCAGGCGTTCTGTTTCTCCCAAATCAGCCACTAACTGAGCAGCCTGTTGGACTACTGCTTCAGAAGCTACCAGGGAATTTAATATGGAGACCAAAGTTCCTTATAGGTGAGAGGGAGCTTGTTGTAAAATCAGGTCCCTCATCCCTGCTGAAAATTTAACCATGTCGGGGCCATTGAATGTGTCTTTGTAAATTGCTTCCCTAAAACCTAGTTCCTGGACATAGTTCTGAAGGTCCTCCATGGAGGACCACATCCCTGAATGTAAAGGTATGCCCGATTTGTTTGGCCACACCATACGGCAGGCTGCCATTAACCACGCTATTATGGAGTGATTTTCATCAGTATGTTGACTACCTGCATATAGCCTCTGTCTAAGAGTAGGATGGGTAGTCATGGAAGCTAATTTGGCTATTTCTGGGCCATTTACTAAGACACTTTCTACCCCAGAGTCCCATAGTCTTAATAACCAAGCTGGTACACTTTCTCTAGGTCTCTGTCAGAATCTCTGTACTAAGTCCATTAACTCTGTTGCCATGTACGGCCGGGCTGTTACGTGCAGACGAGTCTGGGTAGGGGGCCACTGATCTGGCAGCAGCCCTGCCGGTCTATCCTGAACTTTTTTCGTTTTTTGAATTACCACAGGACGGACTTCCAGTGGTTCTGTAAAAATTGGAGATTCAAGGTCTGATTTGGATTTTTTATCTTCCTGATCAACATAGTCTATTGATTCAGGAGCTTGGTCATTGTCTATTGTAATGTTACGAACTTGACCTATCGGAAGTTGTAGAGTAGGTTTTTTTCCTGTTAATAGGCCAAGTTCTTGTTCTAAATTTTCAGTGTGGTCTTTCAGGAGTTGGTTTTCACTTATTAAAGTATTATTCCTCATTTCGGTAGTATTTAAAGCATTTAATAGTGGCCATGCCACTATGGAGGCAGCTAGTTGTCTTTCTTACATACTTAATATATCTTTGCTAAGTCCCTGAAAGTACTCAGCCATGCGATATGGAGAGATGTTTCCCATATCATGTAGGGGAACCCATTTTTCGATGACAGTTCCTAGTTCATAATAAGGGGATCCCACAAATCCTGGGACCTGTCCCGGTATTATTTTATCTAGGGGGGTAGTATTCTCCCCCTTGATCCATCTGTAGAAATTCCAAAGGAAAGACATGATGCAGATTTAAGTATATTTGGCTTGCCTGCTGGCTTGCCAAGTGTATAATCAAGAGAAAAAATGTATAATTGAGAAGTATAATCAAAGAATAATAAAAGTATAATCAAAGTATGAAAATGAAAAAAACAAGAGACCTATGCAGAGTGAGGATAAGAGAAAATAGATGAAATGCTTACCCGTGTAGAGGACTCACTCAGAAGACTCCAGAGGGGTGGATCTCTAGAGGAGAGATCCTTCCCCACTGGTAGTCAGTGCTTAAATGGGTCTAGGAGAGGTGGAGCCTGGCTTCACCCCTTCCTGCAGCACAGGTGAATTGCTTTCACCTGTGGTTCCAGGGCTGACGTATTGCTCGCCTCAGGTGACTAATAAGAGTTTCAGGCTGTGATTCAGCAATTCCCATACAATCACCCATATGCCACTTGTTTCCCAAATATAGGACCTTTTCTCCCAGAAATAACACTACTCTTAAAATGCCTCCCATTTCCACCCAAATATATTCCATTACGCTCCTCATTATGACGCTTACTCCCAGCCTTTTGGCATTTCCTTCAAGAAATACTATTTGTATCCCAACTATAGGGCATTTCTGCACAGAAATACCACTTTCTGCTCCCATATAGGACATTTTCTCTCCAAAATAAGACAGTTTCTCCCTTAAATACCTGGACTCTTAGAAATACCTCACATTTCAGAGCAAGAATACTACTTGACTCTCCTCTGTATCATTTTTCTGCCTTAAAATCGCAACTGTCACCCAGATAGACCAGATTTCTCCCGAAGATGTGACATATTCCCCGCAAATAGCAGTTGATTTTTAAAAAGATGGCCTTTTCTTCCCCACAGGCCAGCTTTCTCACCAACAGATGTCCTTTTCCAACCAAGTGTGCTAGTATCTCCCAGAAAGAACAGTTTTCACAGAAACGCCTGACATCCTCTCTCCAAAATACTACTTTACACTCCTCCATAGGACATTTTCTCACATATATACCCTATTTTCTCCCCAGACAACCACTTGTCACGCCAAAAATACCACACATCCTCTCCAAAAGAAGACATTCTTTCCTGTCATTTCCCACTTGTCTTCCACATCCATCTCATTTTTCTGCCAGAAATACCACATCTCAGTGGAAAATTTCACCTTCTCTTCAAAAATACCATATTTTCTCCCCAGAGAAAAAAAAGAAATGACAATTGCAACAAAAAAGGGGACATCTTCTCACAGAAATACCAGTTTTCTCACAAATACCGGGCATTTTCTACCAGAAAGACCATCTCTATCCCCAAAGGTGGCATTTTTTCCAGGAAACAACAGCTTTCTCACCGAGAGATGATCCTTTCCCCCCACTGATGAGACGTTTTCTCCCAGAAACACCTGTACCCTTAGGAATACCTCCCATTCCCTCCCTACTAGCCTACATTACACTCCTCAATTGGACATTTTCTGCCCCAACTAGGGCATTTTAACACAGATATACCATATTTTATCCCAAACATAGGACATTTTCACCCACAAGTACAAGTTTCCTCACAAAGACGTGACCTTTTCATCCAGGAACATGGTTTTAGGACCCTCAATTGGTTACCTTCCACAAAAGAACTAGGACATTTTCTAACAAATAGAACAGCTTTCTCCTAAGTGTGGGACCGATTCTCCCAGAAATAATAACTTTTCTCACAATCCTGCATTTTCTCCCAGAAATATGAGCTTTCTCACATACGTGTGATCTTTTCTGCCCCAAATAAGGCGTTTTCTCCCACAAATGCCACTTCCCTCACCAATAACAACCATTTTCTACCAAAAGTACTACTTTACACTCCTCAGGATCACACTTACTCCCACAAATACGGCATCCAATCACAGAAATTCCACGTTCTGCCCCAGAAAGAGGAAATGTTCTCTCCAAAAGAAGACATTTTTACCCAGAAATACCTGTCCTCTGAGAAATACTTCAGATTTCACCCCAAGAATACTCCTTGACACTCCTCAAGATCACACTAGCTCCCATCTAAATGGCATTTTCTCCCAAATAGACCTCTTCTCCCCCAAATACACGACATTTTCTCCCCAATAGAAAAGTGTTCTCCCAGAGATGGGACATATTCCCGGCAAATACCTCCTCCTTTGTAAAAACATGGCCGATTTTTCCCAGAAAGCCAGCTTTCTCGCAAAAAGATGACATTATCCAACCAAAGATGCTATCATCTCCAAAAAATACCGGTTTTCAGAGAAATTTCATTACGTATTAAGTATACCAACTCCTGTACATACCACTACACCTGTCTTGAAAAGGAGGTAATGGACTGTTTGTGTCACATCTGCAGCATGCATTAGGTTGTGATAGGGATTTTTGTGTTTGCTGTATCCAACCTCCAGAGCTTCCACAAAGGGCACCAGGGCAGAAATGGGGATCTAAGAAAAGAAGCACACCATTAAAAAGGAAAGAATCACCTGTAATAGCTAGGCTAGCATTTGGAGGAGAGGCTCTGAAGAGCAGTTTGTACTGATTGCACTTCTCAAATCAATAACACCTTAAACAAATACTAGAGAGAGAGTGAATTAAGCTCACTTCCTCAAAATGGCTTTCCCATCCCTAATTACATGACAGATGAATCACAAATGCACTTCAACATATGTGAGTCAGTCCACTATGAAATGCTGTCTGCAAAACACAAGCAGTGCCAGAACTAACAGACTGTAGCTGTACTGTTTCTGCAGAAATATTTCTATTTAGGACACACGGGTCTGTCTCATCCCCTCACAATAATCTAGTATATATCACTAGTTTCCTACTCATACTCTAGAGTTTGTAATGAAATGCATCATAGAGCAAATCTGAGATACTCTATGATGAGGAGGGTTGTTTATCATACTTTTGGTTTTTGACTGCCAAACTCAGACTTCCCATCTTATGAGTTTGCCATGCTTTTTTGGCTCCCAGACTGGAACCGTACGCACATAAAACCACAGTTGGGGGATTTCTAGGGAGCACACTACGTTGGTGGTGGCAGCTGCACATGTATGCAACAATAAGCAGGGATTCTCCAATGCTCTGCACGAACTAAAATACCTTGTAGTTAGAGTTGCACAGCTACTTCCCTCTTGAGTATGTGTCATGGGACAATGCATTTCTAATCCGGTATCTTCAAACACTTCTCATCAGGCGCGAGAAGTTCCTGAAGAAGTCCAGGAGTTGAAGGACTCCTCAGCAAAGCTGCGTCAGGAAAGTGAACATCCCATGCTGTTTCCTAGCAACCTGGCAATCCTTTATAGAGCCCTTAGATGTTGAATAGCTGTTTCACATCCAATCACAAAGGTTACAACTCCCACCTCCTCCATAAAATTATGAGGAAGTTGACACATTTTCTGCACTGAGTATGAAGGGTGAGAGCACTCAGTGAGCTGCTTTTTATTCTGCCCAGGTGCCAACCAGCCCCAGTCCTTACAGTTAGAGAACATTCTAAGTTACAATTACAACAAAATTAGTCATTTTTTTTGTTTCATTTAGTGTGGGAGTTCAACAATGTCAGACCGTTTTGCTAATGAAAAATGCTGTGTAGAAATGTTAGCATTCTTGGTAGCACATTTTCAGTAGTTTGTCTGTTGAACTGTGATGTATTTGTTTTGGATACTTCTTTGAATTTTCTTAATCCATATAACATTTTGTCTAATTTGTAGGAGACGTTCTGAAGAGAAAGTTGTGAATAAATGTTATCATAACAAGTGACGGGGTATTTTGACTTTTGGGGAATTTGAGCTGCAAGCATTAGGATCCAAAAGAGTTTCCTAAGTTCAGCAAAAGTATTTTGAGCTTCTTATTTGACTTTTAGGGAAAAAGCATCTTTTGCACTGAAAACACTCAAACTCTTCCCCTGTTAACAGACAACATTTTCCTCTAATTCTTAACATGCTCTGTTAGTTGCATGGATTTCTGTTGATTGTTTTCTACTTCTTTTTTTTTTTTTTTTTTTTTTTTTTTTAAAGGAAGCACTGAATAGGTTGCCTAGAGAGTTGGTGGAAGCTTCTTCCCTGGAGACATTCAAGGCCATGATGGATCTTGAAGCAATTCATTTTATCTGACTGGTGTTCTGTCAGATGGAATAAAACTAGAGTTTGGGCTGCTGTAAATATGCCTATGATGAATAGCTGAGGGAAATGGGATTGCTTAGTCATGAGAAGAAGTTAGGGAAGACTTTCTTTCTCCCTATGACTTCCTGAGAGGAGACAGTAGCGAGGTGTATGTTGGCCTCTTCTCCCGGGTAACATAGGGATAGGATGAGAGGTAATGTCCAGAAGTTTCAACAGAGGAGGTTCAGGTTGAATAGAAGGAAAAATTTATTCTCAGAAAGAATAGTGAGGCAGGCTGTCCAGAGTCAGCATATCTGCATATCTGCATATCTGGAGGTGTTCATGAAAAAGGTAAATGTGGCATTCGGGGTCATGGTTAAGTGAACATGGTGGTGATGGTTGGACTGGATGATCTTGGAGGTCTTTTCCAACTTCAATAATTCTATGATTCTATTGTGAAGATAAAAGAGGAAACACATAGTGATGCAAAAATAACCTAAAGTAAGAAATGTCATAAAGCAAAGCAAAGTATTTATCATTTATCACGACTAAGAACACCTGGGAAACAACTGCTGGAGAAGAAAATATTCAGGAACAATGATAATATTGCTTTCTTTAGCACGCTCAAATCAATTCATGAGGAATTTCAGGCCTAATATCTTCTCTGAGTCAGTTGCTGAAAAGAAATTTGAATGATGTCAGAGTCTTAGTCATTTTAGTAAATTTAAAACACTTTTAAAACAATTCTAAAAAGCATGGGATGAGCAAAACTGCAGAAATTTCAAAAAGGAAGAACTGATTTTTAACAGTGTAATTAAAAATGATTGACATTAAAAATAATTAGAGATGTATGAAGAATAGTAAACTTATTCAGCAAGGGAGGTTAAAATCAACATTCACTGGAGGAGAAAAAAAAAAGAAAGAAAGAAAAAAAAGGATGATAAAATAGCTAGGATGATAATTTTTATAATGAATATAAGAGAAAATTCTGAAAACATTCCAAATAATTTGTAGGAATGCAACAGAAATAACAGGTATTTTTAAGGACAAGTAAGGAAAATTGACGGTGTAGTGAACAAATGGGATTTATTTACAGAAGAAAAAATTTCATCAGACTATTTGCAGAATGAAAATTCAGTGTCAACTATGAAGTTATTTTTAGAACTATTTGAAAGGGATGAGATACATTTGGTAGAAACTTATGCAAATTCACACGCAGTTACAGTATACAGCTGGAGGAAAACTGATGGAAGGAGTCATAGCATTAGAAAAAGAAATACTAAGGAATAAGAGAGATAGCATGGGGAAGACATCTCCTTATAACAATGAGAACAGGAGCGTTTATTGAGAGAAATGTATCTTACCCAGCTATAAATAGATGAGATCAGGGGGGAAAGGAATGATTAAATATTTGTATAACATTAAGCTCCGACGATAAAATGAGTACTCTAAACATACTTACACATCAGATGAAAGTAAATACAATAGGAATAACACTGATCTGTGTTGCTTACTGCCTTACTAAGGACTTGCCTTTTGTAATTCAGTTGCCTGCCTTTCACTTTCTGCTTTACAGCATTCCACTCCATGTGCTTTGGCCAGTGCATTCCATAGAAGCTATGGAAGTATTATAGAAGTATGGTAGTATTATTCCCTTGTGCTTTGCCAGTTGTTCCCACAGTATTTTACTGGTAAATCCCAAAACAGTTGTTAGGGCAGGGTCTTATATAAAGTCCCCCTGTAAATGTATTTCAACCCTATCTCCCTTGTGTATGCACTCTTACGACTCTCAGGAAAGTGTCTCTAAATGTAGCAGCAAGGCTGCTGACCAGGACTTGTATCAAACTGGGACTTTGCTGAAACAAGAAATGAAGGCAACTGTGAAAAGCACTAGGAATCTTGTGCTTGCCTCTGTGATAGCTGTGTGGAACTTTCAAATGAACAAAAAATGGAAGAAGACTCCTTAAAGAGCATATTAGGACTAATCATACAGCAAAGAGATCAGTAAGGATAGCTGTGCATGGGAGATCAAGATATACAAAGGTAAAAGGAGGACTTCTGAAAGCTTAAATAAACAGTTATCTTTTTAAAAATAAAGTCAAAAGAATAGTATATATGCCAAATGAGTCTGTGTGGAAAAAGAGATGAAGAAATGAATAAACTCTATGCCCATGCAGTAGTGACTATGCAGAGTTTAAATAGAATCAAAATACAGTTCCAGGCCAGATTAATATTTTAATTTCCTTCCCAGCAATATTAATTAAACTGAACATAAGGGCAAAGATAGGATGGCTAATAGGAAATGGGAAATAAGAGCACAGAAACAAATAGGACTTTAACCAAACTTCAGAACACTTTGCTGTGTTGCTGTTTGCCTCATGCAAAACCAAAGTTTGAACTAAATAAGGAGGGAATCAGCTCCAAAGTTGAATGACCGTGAGGATTAAAGTAATAGAAATGGAAAGAAATATAAGATTGTATGGTGTAAGGTCATGCATTTAGGGACTAACAATAAGAATCTCTGCTACAAACTTGGAAGTTTATCTGTTGAGACTGACAGAGGAGCAGGAAAACTCGTTATGCTCTTTGCATAACAATAGCTCTTCTATAGCCTGGCAAGATGGTTCAGAATGGGAAAGAAATACAGCAAGTCTGTTAGTAAGATCAAAAGAATAAAAGTATTTTATATAAAGGGACAGCAAACAGATTTTTTTTAACAAATTAAAGGTTGAGACATTAGTCCTAACACCAGGAAGATAATACAGCTGTTTAAATGAAGGGATAGTGATGAATCAAGACAAAATTATAAATTACCTGTGACAGTATTGAAGCTGGATATTAGAAGACAGTTTTCAACTACAAACATGAGACTATCAGGTAGGTTTTTATTAAAAAACCTGGAGCAGAGCCTAAATATTTTAATGCAAAGCTTCAGCAACTTATAAAACCAATGACATGAATTTGCATTATCCTTGGAATTTGGAGTTTGTCAGTCTAGAAGTCCCTTTGCTCTTTTTTAGATAAGATTGATGTTATCTGTTCCAAGGGCAAAGCTATGACCAACGCTCTTTGCTTTCTACAAGTTAATCCTGTCACAAGAAAAATTATGTCAGACTAGAATTCTAGGTGTGCAAATATTCTGAAACTTTTGCAGATTAGTTATTTCTTGATCCACTCTTTTGGAGCTGAAGAGAATAGCAATGATTTAAAAAGAAGGATTAACTTTTACCAAGTTTCTCAAAATACATTATGGACAGTACCTGGACACCATGGAATTCACCCCTTCTTCTGGGTAACTAGAGATAGGACGAGCGATAATGGCCTCATATTGTCCCAGAGGAGGTTCAGGTTAGATATTGTGAAAAAATTTCCCTCAGGAAGAGTGATCAAGCATTGGCATAGGCCGCCCAGGAAAGTGGTGGAGTTCCCGTCCCTGGAGATGTTCAAGAAACAAGTAGATGTAGTCCTGAGGGACATGATGTAGTGGGCATAATGGTCACGGTTTTACGTTTTTTTGGTTTTCAGTATTCCACATCAACACATCATGTAGTGTACTGGAACCAAAGTGTTAATGCTCCAACTCCATGTACCTATCCCTGTACATGACGGAAGCCATGGGATCTGACCCTTCTGGGTGGGGCGGTCTCTTACTGCCTGGCAGTGGGTGCTGGAGGTGCTTTCCTAGCTGTTCCAAGTTTTCAGGTTTGACTTGGTCTCAGGAACTCTCTCTCTCCTGCCTTATTTGATTTATTAGTCTCAGTTTCAATTAGATTTTATTATACTGTGTTATTTTGCATTCCAATATCATAGTAAAATAAGTTTTCCTTCATATATTGTTGCCACTGCCACTGTTTTTT
>JAPSGF010000134.1:0-54140 GCA_035772895.1 Perdix hodgsoniae
ATCAAGTCCAGCCCTCCTGCAAAGCAGGCCTCCTACAGCAGGCTGCACACGTAGGCATCCAGGCAGGTCTTGACTATCTCCAGAGAAGGAGAATCCACAGCCTCCATGGGCAGTCTGTTCCAGTGCCTCACTGCTCTTTCTGAGAATTTTTCCTAATACCCAAGCTGAGATCCAATAGAACACTCTAGCAAACATAACCAAAACTGTAGCTCTAAGTCAAACACAAGCACTATTCTACCATCATATCTAGATAATTCATTCCAGAGAAGATACCCACCCAGGGCAGGAAGTGCAAGCAGGAAGTCCCCCTTGTGTCACTGTACCAGATGTTTTCTGGAATAAAATAATAAACATAGTCCATCCCAGTAAGCAAAAGGAATGTTTCACTGTTATAAACAAAGATGTGATCTGAGAAGATGTACTTAAGGCATTCGTTTCAGGAGAGCAGGAATCAAAAGCAATATATTCTCAAAGCAAACTGTCTGTAGAACTTCTGTTGTTTTGTGCAGTTATTCTGGTGTTCTGTGGGTGAAGAATCTCATGAGGAAATGTACCCATAGCATTGGACTTGTAATAATGTTTTTCTTTGGTTTGGTAGATGTAGGCATTGTCCGTGTTTATGCAGTAACTGAACACTTCAGTCCAAATTCCATCCTCAGGAACGACCAGGCAATAGCAGTAATCTCACTGTGATATTCATGTGTCTTTCTGACAGTGAAATTTAGCTAGTAACCTAAGCAAACTGCTCAGGTATGTGACTTTAATTCTGTTATTTTAATGAAGAAAAATATATGAGAAATGCTAGTAGCAGGACTAGTTGCAAACACAAGTGTAAGGCTACAGTGACTGTATAAAGTTGGCAGACATTGCAGTTTTGCTCTGGCACAAGTATACTAACAATACACAAATACCTTCTATCTTGCTTCAAAAGTAAACTTATATTTGGATAATTTTTCACTCAGATTGAAGCCTTTCATTTTGAGGAGGCCTTTGATGTAATAATTCGAATTTTCTGCGGAGCTTCTTTGTGCTGGTGAGCTTGTAGTGCACATCAGGACTGCGGTGAGGGAAGAATCCATCTGAGAGAAAAGAGTTTGCATTTTGAACTTGGTACACTGAGAAAATAAAGAGCAGCTGAGGCTTAGAGAGATTTGTTCTGGCTTGTGAATGGGATTTAAGCAAGGTTGTACCCTGCTTATCCGTGGAAACCAGAGAGAAAAATGCCAGTGCGGGAGTCGCTGTTATTTGTCTCGAATCTCTGTGCACATATTAAGAGCTGAATTTAGTTAGATTTCCCCCTCCCACCATTGCTTTCTGCAACAGAGCCGTAACACTTGTTTTTTATGTTTTGATTTATAATACTGGTGAAATAGTAGAGAACATGCATCCTCTGGCTTCTGCTTTCAGCTCCCCTGTCTCCTCCTCCCCTTCATACAAGGGAAGGGTATTTTTCAGGGCAACTGTAGCCCATAGAACCCATAAGAAGTTAAATAAAGATATCAATGATTTTTATTTTTTTTTTTCATTTACGAAATCATCAAGAAGAACTGGCCCTAAAATGGATCCTAACTTCTCACTGTTTCTTAAGGGCAAAGAGGAGAGGGAGGGGTAGCTCTGGTGGGTCAGGGTCAGTGGATGGACCCATATTTATGTAGCCTATGTGACCCTAAAGTTCCACCTGAGGAATCTCAGAACCATAGAATCATTAAGGTTGGAAAATGCCATTAGTATCATCCAATGGTCTACCTACCACCAACACTACACACTAAAACACATTCCTAGGTACCACATCTCCATGTTTCTTGAACACCTCCAGGGACAGACTCCACCACCTCCCTGGGCAGCCTGTTCCTTTGCTTGACCATTCATTCAGAGAAAAAGGTTTTCCTAATTTCTACCCTGAGACTGGGACCACAATACTGATGTGAGCCTAAGAGATTATTCCTTTTAGGAAATACCTATGTTTCTTTTAAAAATTTCAGTGATATTGATCAGGCTCTTCATAATGCAGTTCCTACCTGCACAACCTCTCTGAAAGATCTGGTTCTGCAGCCGTATATTAAACAACAGCTATGCTTTCACCTCAGAAAAAGGGTTTATTTTTCCTTTGGGACTGTGGGGAGGAAAGGGTGGTACCTGATTACTGCCTTTACCACATCTTTTGTCATCTCTGGAGCAAAACACCTCCATGATTTTTCTGGAACTTTTCTGATCATAGTAAAAGGAATCTCTTTTGACTAAAGCAAACAATCATCTGTTAAGTCTTTGCAATTACTGCAGTAGCTAATTTGTCGTACAGAGGTGACACCACTTCTGAGCTAAACTCTTCTGAATTTTGAGAATGTACCAGGACTACCTCTGGTTCTGCCCTTGGATATCCAAGTGCATAACTGAAATTTTTTCTGTCTGCTGAGATGTTGATGGTTTGATGGTTGGCCTGGATGATCTTAGTGGTCTTTTTCAACCTTAAAGATTCTACGATTCTATGTGCAGGAGGGATAGTCATCTTTGCACTCTGCATGGCTTAACTTGTCTAGGAAACCTCTGCTGATGTGTGAATTCTTCATGGTTTTACAGGTTGTGAGCCACAGTGGTACCAAGATAATAGTGTAGAATATCTAGTGTAAGACTGAATATTTGTTGGCTCTATGTGAGTTGCTGCACTACCTTCTGAGCTCACAAAACACTATAATACAATGTTAATTTGTGCTAACTACTAGGGAAAACACTGAGAGTCTGAAGGAGAAGAGAGGTGGTTTCTCTCTTCACATAGCATGAAGCCAAATCCATGAAATTTTGCTTTAGCAGCCAGGACATGATTCATGGAAAAAGAAAGGAAGAGAAATAAAAAGAACACAACCCTTCTGATTTCAGCACTTTGAGCTAAAATGAATTTTGGCTGACCTTTGTATTGCATTCTTCCACCCACTGTATATTCCCAGTCAGAACACTGCATTGCCCCAGTCAGGGAAACAAGTAAAGAAAAAGTTACACAGAAAGAAACTGGTGGACCAGTGATAAATAGGGTGGGAAGACACAGAGAGAGATGGAAGATCTCTTAGAAACAACCATGAGGTTCTGATGATGAGGAAAGGACATCAAACTATACATGGGAAGAGAGCTTCCAGCCTAACTGGATTCAAACCTACCTTGTAACACAGAGACAGTTTAAACTGGGCTCTGCTATGAATTAAGAAGAGGGGATGTGACTCTGGGCAGCCTGGTCTAGTGGCTGTCAGCCCTGCCCACAGCAGGGGGGTTGAAACTAGATGATCTTTAAGGTGCTTTCCAACCCAGGCCATTCTATGAATAATGTGTCAAAGCTTCTATAAAAAGATCTCTGGAGTCCCAAGTCATTTAGAGTGGGAAAGGCACAGAGGTTGGTCTTGTAGTTGTCTTGACAAAAGAGGGCATAAATGTGACATCTACAGAAAAGAGTAATGCTGATGGATGGAAACAAAGGACTCGGTGTGATTTCAGTGAAACCATTGTGGCAGAGATTGATGGAGCAGAAAAAGAAGGCAGAAGCTGGAGAGCTGCCATGTAGGAGGTATTTCTGCTTTTAAGGTATTTAGCAGAGTAAACTTGAAAATGCAAGGATGTGGAGAAGGCTGAATGGTTTGAAATACCCATTCTGGTGCTAACTGTGAAGTGTGAGCTGTGTCCAGTGCTCAGGGGGGTAATGCTCAAGTTGTTAGTGTGCCTGAAATTCCTAAATAAGTCTCCTAAATCCTTTGTGCCACACACTTGTAAGGTGTGGTTGTTTGACATAGATTCCATTTGCAGTCTGAGGTTCCTGTGTGTCAAATTTGGCCATACTTTTGAGGGATATGTGGTAGTACCAGGCACAGAGGTTGCTTCATTCTGACTATGATAAGAATGATGTAGATATAGTCTGCCAGGAGGCAGAGGGATGAGCAAAGCGCTCTTTTCCGGCCCAATATTTCCATGTGTCTAGGTCCAAATGCATTTATAAGGTTTCCAAATTAAATAAAAATATTAAATGCCTCAAGTGATGAACAGGGTTAAGCCTAGGCATGAAACCACGCCTGCAGAAGGAACAATATTAATATGTCCCATGATGGCCCTTCCCCTTCCTCTAAACTTTTTTAAGTTTTATTTTTATTTTAATGGAAAGAAAGAGAAAAAGAGCTGTAGGCTGACAGGAAGTTCAGTTCAGAGCATTAGCGGCTTTGCTGGAGCAAGACGGTGAAGTATTTGAGGCAAACTCTAATTATGTCATTTAAAAACACAAAGAGGTCTGTTAATTGGTGTCTCAAAATCTTACAGGAACTGCTGGGCAAACAAATGAAGGAGCGAAGAAAAGGAGATCTTGTGGCAACATCTCAGCTCAAGAAATCTTTATTTCCTTTGTTACACTAACTAGCTATTTGAAAGTGCACTGTTTGAAAAACTAGGCGCTGTCATTTCAAGTTTGGCCTGTATGTCGTAGAAGACAGTCAAAGCCTGAAAGATAATACAGAATTTAGAACTAAATAAATACAATGGGGATAATTATTTTCCAAG
Source organism: Perdix hodgsoniae (assembly GCA_035772895.1). Taxonomy (NCBI): domain Eukaryota; kingdom Metazoa; phylum Chordata; class Aves; order Galliformes; family Phasianidae; genus Perdix; species Perdix hodgsoniae. Next base: position 4,528 of record JAPSGF010000134.1, read on the forward strand.
TGTTTCTTTGGAGTCTGTGTGACTCAAATATTGCAGAAATGGAGTGATGCTGGAAATTAAATTAATCAGAAGCACTCTAGGAAAATAAGAAAGGAACAGCAACAGCTTGCTTTTAATAATCTGCACCCAAAAGAAAAAATAATTCACAAAGAATGAAAATTTGTAGCAAAGAGTAAAATGAATAGCTGCGTCTCTTTCCTGTGGGACAGGTGAGGGGACAAGTTTGTTTTGTTTCAAGAGCATATATGATAAATATTCACAAAAGCTGGAGTTACTCGGTTATGACCTAGCTCCGAAGACAGGAGGATATTCCCAATAGAGATTTGACTTTTTCTTTTTGGCAAGTCTGCTCTACTTTTCTTTCCTGTTGACAGAAATAACAAGGGTTTTATCTTTTAAAATCCTGCCCCTCCAGAGAGAAGAATTCACATTGTCTCCCAGAGAACAAAAGGTGTTTCTGAAAGAGACTGTCCTTTTGATGGAAAAATTTGAGTTCTGTTTAAAAAATAAAAATAAATTAAAGGGCAATGAGGAGTGTCCCTCTCAACCCTCTTTTCAGTTTTAGTGTCACTTTCAGAGCAGTGAAAGCCAAGCAGGAAGTGTGGGGTCCCCACCCTGCTATATTTCATTGCTCTTTCAAGCTATCATAGCTGTTAGGCACGAATACACCTGCTTCTAGATTAAGCCTTAAGGTCTGGGTTCTTTTCTCTGGGCACCCGAACATCAGCAGTAGGACTTCTCTGATTCTGAGCTTCTTTGGGGTAGATGTATTGATTCTTGCTAGTGGGGAAATAACGATACCAGGATAGAGTCAGCCTAACTTATTTTGGATGCCTTTTCCAGGATAGCACGAAGTATGTCTAGTGCCTGATTTAGTGGTTAGCAACCCTGCCCATGACAGGAGAGTTGGAACTTGATGATCTTTGAGGTACCTCCCAACCCAAGCCATTCTACCATTTTATGACGTCCCACGAGTACTTATACCTCTTTAAGATGGAATAAGATGGAATATAAGATGGAAACTGGATAAGACGGAAACTGGAGTGGTGAACACTGCAATTGTCTGCATATATTCATGTGGATGTAACAGAGAAGCCCAAGTTTCCCAGCCTGTTTATCCCTACCAACATGCAGTTGCTGTATGACTTCCCACTATGGCATTCCTACTTCATGCACTTCCCTGCATCTGCAGATCCACGGGATTAGTCAGGCCGGGAAATGGATTCAGCTGCAAACTCATTTGTCAAGTACAGAAAAAGAGAAGGGCCACTTTTAGATAAACCTGTTCCCTGGTCCCATACCCTAGACAGATAGCTGACACAGTGCTAGTGGAAGTCTGAGAGGTGCACTCTGAGACAGATTGGAAAGCTGTACACAGCCTGCATTTAGGTGCATTTACAACAGTTGTTAAGTGGCAATGTAAGGATAACAAAGCACAAACTTCCTGTTTTAAAGGTCCATCTAGATAAGCATCTGCTTCAGGTGTTGTAGATCCCATACTAGAATCTGTGGATGACCACTGGCATTACTAGCATCTTCCTGTTTTGTGTGATTTCCCCAGAGGGATCAAAACCAACCTTTAAACAACTATAAATCTGTTCACCCCCATTAATTCCACCTAGCTAAATCACTTCTAAATCTGAAAATAGACCTGAGGCTCCTGTCTTGACTTGTGCACAACAAATGCAACAGGAGGAAACCACATGAGCTCAGCAGTGTCCAAACAGCCATTTCTGAATGCTATATATATAGTCACTGATACACTCAGCTTGTTCTAAATACAGCATCACAAGATGGCCCACAGACATTTAAAGGGAAATCCCCTATTCCCGTGCCTACCACAGGCCCCATAAAAATCTAGAAGACTCATTTCTATATGGCAAATGCTTAACCTGGTTTTGCTGTGTCTGCAAACCATGGGGAAGGGTTATTCTGGAGAGTACCACCTCTGTGCTGAAGTCAAGTAGTTCCCTGAAGTTTTGGGAGGCCTGTTTGTTGCCAGGAGTTTGCTACTGTACCAGCTCCATTAGAGAATGATTGCTTTGCCTTCCCTTCCCTTCTCCCTCCACTACCTTTGTGAGCCTGGCTGCAAATGGGGTGGCTGACCTTGAAAAGAGGGGAAATTCAACAGCTGCACAAATTCCCCTCCCCTTCCTCCTCCTCCCCTGACCCACATCATTGTAAAAGAAAAGCATGAGGAGCTCTGAGTGCTACCCAGAGGGTTTCTGAACTTCGTCCTTTGCAAACAGGCTGTTTTTATCTTCACTGAAACAACGGGTGGTACAGGCACCCAAAAGAAAGGTCACTTGAAGGATTCTGTTACCTTCTTAGGAAGAGTGATGGTGCACTGGCACAGGCTGCCCAGGGAGGTGGTGGAGTCACACCCTGGAGGTGTTCAGGAAAAGATACTCAAAAGAAGTGGCACTGAGGGACGTGGTTAGTGGGCATGGTGGGGATGGGTCGATGGTTGGACTAGATACTCTTACTGGTCTTTTCCAACCCTAATGATTCTATGTTTCTATATGCCCGTTCCTAGTTGTACACATGGGCGGTGGGACATCAGGAGGCAGGGGAGAGAAGCAGAGACCTTAGCCATCTCTGTTAGCATCCAGTACTGTATCACTCGTAAGGACAGTTCCTGAAAGTTGCAGGAAGACTGTGAGGTATGTTGAGTTATGCTCACGTTCGGGTCTCCACCATCCATACAAACAGATCTTTGCAGGGTAAGGATCTATCTTTTTGATGTGAGATGCCCGTCAGGAGCTGGGGGAAAGTTCATACCCTTCTTCTGTCATTCCTGATTTCTTTCTGTCTTAGGGAAACCGATCCTCAAATAATGAATTGATTTTGTTTGCACAGCTTTGCCTCAAAAGAGACCAAGTTAGGAGACCGCCTTCTCAAATCTGGAAATACTAACTTTTCACTTCCAGTTGGTCCTCATTCAGTAAATTGCCATCTTTTTTCTGCATCGCGTTTGCATCCATTTTCATTCAGTGTAACACAGAAGCATCAGTGCTTCAGCAGGCAGTTGTCTTCAGTGCAGTTCTGCTGAAGCAGAGCTCTGTTCTTCTTCAAGCAGCAGCTCAGTTCTTCCTGACTCTTTAACCACAATTGATTAAGGATACTAAGGGCTTTATTACTTCCTAATATCATCCAGGAAGGATTTCCATATATTGCACTGTTCACCAGAGTGAGCATAGCTCCCTTGTGTGAACGAAGGAGGGTGTATGCTGAAAACTGAGTATATTTTTATACTGGAGGGCAGATTGCAGGTGGCCCTTTATTAAAGGACGCATTTCATACTCAATTTTCAGATACCTTACAGTAGTATCCCTTCCACTGGGAAGTTAAGCAGACACTCTTTATACCTATTGCAGCTGCTTCTTAGTGCTAAATTAAACTGTTGCTATTACAGTGAGCTGTTTCTGGAGCTGAGTGTGTCATTCCTTAATTCTTTATGGCTGTGGATTTGAGCCAAGCAGCAGTTCGGTAGTGGCAAATGCTGGAGAGATGATCTGGAAAACAGATGTTTGGGCCAAAGCCAAGGTGGTTTCAGGAAAGACAGAGAGAGAGAACAGGAAGCTGATTATTTGTCTGATTTATTAGACAGAGTGAAGAAATTACTCCAGGGCAGAGCACTCACACAAGACTGGTACAACACTAAATTTTTGATTTAGACGGGTTTTAGCCAGCTTTTGCAAGGCTTATACAAGCAGCTGTTGGTCTCCTACAGCTAGCACTGAGTGAGTCAAACCTACATGCTTTGCAGCTGGGAGGAAATGCTTGCCTGTTTCATGGTGGCTACTGAACATCTCGTGTGGTAGCCTAGTTAGTGTGAAATCCTAACACAAGTTCTGCAGATCTGATACAGTGCATTGGAATTTCTGAAAGTTGTAATGGCTTGGGAAACATGATCAAAAATACATCTCTGCAATGGAAGTTTTACATGTGAACTAATTGTACCCTGTCGGCCCCTTTGCTCTCAGAGATGAGAAGGAGATTCAGTGTACACAGCAGAGGGATCTAAATTGAGTCCAGTTCACCATGGGGTGCTGGTTTCTCTCTGTTCCTTTGTCAGGAGCCCAGATAACTGTTCGCATGGAGACACCACTGCCGTGGACACCTAGGGTTAAGTGAGATCTCTCCCACGTATGGTTTCACAGAATTGCAGATTGTTTGAGACTGGAACAGAGCTCTGGAGGTCATCTTGTCCAGCTGCAGTGCTCAGGCAGGGTCTCCTGGACACTGTAGCCCAGGACCATGTCCAAAGAGCTTTTGAGTACCTCTAAGGTTGGAGGAGAAACCAGAATCTGTTCAGAAAACATGCTCAAGAGGCGGTTAAGTGCAAAGCCAAAATAAAATATAGCACTGGGAAGCTGGGTTTCCAGCTTAGTTCTTCTTAGTTTTAAATATGCAGAGAAGGACCTGGAGGTCCTGGTGGATGACGGGTTGGCCATGAGCCAGTAGCGTGCCCTGGTGGCCAAGAAGGCCAATGGGATCCTGGGGTGCATTAGCAGGAACGTGGCCAGCAGGTCAAGGGAGGTGATCCTCCCCCTCTACTATGCCATGGTCAGGCCTCACCTGGAGTACTGTATCCAGTTCTGGGCTCCCCAGTACAAGAAGGACAGGGATCTCCTGGAGAGAGTTCCAGTGGAGGGCCACAGAGATGATAAAGGGCCTGAAGCATCTCCACTATGAGGGAAGGCTGTATGACCTGGGTCTGTTCAGCCTTGAGGAAAGAAGACAGAGAGGATCTTATTGATGTTCATAAGTATCTTAAGTGTGGGAGACTAAGAGACGTGGCCAACCTCTTTTCAGTGTGGACGGTGCGTCAGGGCAAGGGAAAACAGCCATAAAGTGGAGTATAGGAAGTTCTGGACCAATATGTGAAGGAACTTCTTCACAGTAAGGGTGATGGAGCACTGGAACTGTCTGCCCAGGGAGGCTGTTGATTCTCCTTCTCTGGAGATATTCAAGACCCACCTGGAACCTTCCTGTGCAGCCTGCTGTAGGGGCCTGCTTTGCAGGGGGATTGGACTCGATGATCACTGGAGGTCCCTTTCAGCTCCTACAACCATGTGAAATTTTAGCCTTTATGCCATGGACTACTCATAGGCCATTCATTGCACTACTGTGCAGTGTCACAAATGTCTCTCCCGTCAACAGTTTGCGTTATGATGGGGAATATTGATAACCAAAAATCATAAAACCACGACATCTCCTCGCAGAGCTACCCGTACTTGAATATCTAAATGCTAGTGGCTTCCAGAGAAAGTTCATGGGACACTTGTCTGCAAAACTCCTCAGAGAGATCACATGGGAAGGAGAGTCTTCATATTGTTGTCAGTGCATGGATTGTCCTTATGTCAGGTAAAAAAATTAGGGAACCACCAACAAAGCCTACTCTTCTCAAACTGCTATCAGAGAATAACTGCGGTTTGCTGCACAGGCACCTGTTTGCAAACGTCTCAGAAAGTGTAGCAGCCAGAGTGTTCAACACTTGTGATTATTCAGGGCAGGACAGTTGGTGGTTCAGTCCCAGTGCTAACTGTAGCTGTTTGTCTTCATTTCGTAAAACAGGAAGAAGGAGAAGATCTCATCATATCCAGGAGGCAAGTGGAACAAAAACCTGCTGAGGCTTGGCCATGCACTAACACAAAGTTCATAGAATCATAGAATCGTCTGAGTTGGAAGGAACCTTTCAGGGTCATTCAGTCCAATACGCCTTCAATGAACAAGGACATCTATGGCTAGGAAGTTGTCCTGAATTCCACTGTTGGCCTGAACTTTTGCACTGGCACTGATGGAAACTCATCACTCCATGCTGCTGGGTAAGAGAAAAGGCACTCAAGGAAAAGACTACATCCTGTTTTCTCAAGTTTTCCTCTCTCCTTGATGGTCCTGTCTCCTGTCTCCCTGAACAGAGAGTCAAAGATTTAAAGTCAGCCAAGCTAGAGGAACTCTTACCCTCATTCTTACATCCAAGAAAATCCTTTCCATGTTGTCAACAACTGTGATGACCAGAGAAGCCTCTCTAGACAAAGACTGAATTTGTATATCAGGAAATACCATTTACAGGTAAGAAAATGTCATTCCCAGCAATGAATGTTGATTGTCTGATATGTTATCGTTGGGATGGAGCGTTTCATATGTAAGAGGCAGAAGAGGTTTGTGCTGCATCCCACCCCACATATTGTTGTTGGGTTGTTTTTTTTTGTATTTTTTTACTGTTGTAGTTGAACAAAGTTTGTAGTTGAACAAATTTGGCAGGTAACAGCTGCTGGTAGTTTATTTAATTTTGGTGGTCCAAAGCACAGACATCTACAGTAAAGTTCAAAGTGTCTCTTACACTCCATTGTCTGGAAGGGAAGCCAAGAATAATGTGCTTAGAAGTTTGCACAAAAATTGGTTGGTAAATGCCAATCTATGGGTCCAGATGGCACAAAGATGAGCACCCCCTACAGCAGTTAGTAATTGCTGGATTCACTCAATTTTCTCAGTTGAAGCTCTCAAAGAGCCTGCAGAGAAGACAAACCCTTTGTGTTTCCTGGCATCTTGGTTTTTTTATGTTTCTGTTTTCAGCTGCCTAAATCCCGAGATCCTTTTTTTGGCTCCACCCTCTACACAGTATGGTTCATACAAACTGAATTTTCTCTTTATAGTTTCACTGATGAATATGGGTCAGCACCCAGTCACTTGGAAGCCTAAGATTATTTCCATGCTGTATATAAATAGTATGCAGTTATTTCACGGTTTCATGTTCAACTTCCAGGCTTCCAACAGCCTTATATTCCCCAAACCCTTTCTGTTCACATAGCTTACAGCTTCGTGAACGCGTGACTCAACATAAATTACAACAAAGGTTGTCCCAGCCAAGAAAGCCCTGATTTGGCTGCTGTGTATTGTTCTCATTTCTGACAGCTGATGTCGAGTCGCTAGTCCTCAGAGCTGCTATCGTGGGTCTTTCCGGGCTTGCAATGAGTTCAGCTCCGTAATTAAGCTGACAGCTACATTACATTACACTGCACACATTCAGCTGCACTCGGTCAGTCCATCATCTCGTGGGACAGTGGAGGAAGTCAGAGAGCTTCAGCTGGATGGATAACTAACGGCTGGTCTACTCCTGACTGGTGAAGATAAGAGGCTGGTTTAAAACCAAGGGAATTTTTAGACTCTTCCCAAATATTGCCTTGTCTTTTGTTTGACACAGGACTTGTCATGTCTCCCTTTCTGCGTATTGGTTTATCCAACTATGACAGTGGCCCTTACCTGCCATCCCAAGGGGAGGTGATTAACCCTTACTGTGCTGTGATGGTTAAAGAAGCCGTGGAGTCAGGTAAGTGGGGAGGTGTTAAACGTGCACGTGAGCTTTTGTAGAAAACGTGTACCTTGCTGTGTCATTACTGGTGTGTGGGAAGCACGTGGTAGGTATTTATAAGGGTTTATAAAGAGCTTTTTGTGGATGAACATGGGGTAAGGTTGGACCCAGCACCATGTGCAAGAAAATCTGATTTTAAGATGGTGCTTAACAAAGTCTCTGTCTTCAGTGTGAGATTTTTATCAACTGAGTTTCGAGTCCCAGCATGTGACACAGCTGATGAGCTGTGCTGTACTCAGTTTCACTTTTATACAAGCAGCTGTTGTTGTTTTGTCAGTTGGGACTTCAGACAGATAAAATCTGGGTGTCCTAGAAATATCATGGAAGAGCTGTCTTTGTTTATCACATTTTCTGAGGAACTGACAGATCCAAACTTCCACCGTTAAATAAAAGCTCTCAGACCTCCCCAGGCTTTGCAGAGGGAGTTAATGTCTCTGCGTAATTGCTCTACTCCGTGAAATGTTTGAAGCTGAAACCATATCTTAAGCTATTTTTTTCTGTCTGGATACACAGATTGTTACACACTTTTCATAATTGAGCAGTGCTGGTATGTCCTTTTTGAGAAAAGACTTCTTATATGTCTTATGCATGTCTTAGTCTTATGCATAGCCTTAGTGAGAGGATGAGAAGTTCTTCGCTTCTGCTTTTCAACAGCCATGGAGATCAAGACCTTCAGTGTCAGGGAATTTCTTATGCTGGCTGTTATTTCCCTTAAATCTTAGATACATTCCTAACTTGACTTCTGTGATTCTTTTAAAAGTTAAATCAACTCAGAAATCCCTTTTTATTATTTGAAAAACTCTGTATCTCAAACCTCCAGGGGGTGTTGAAGTAGTTTAAAAAATAAACTTTAGACTTTTCAAACGATTCAGTATTTCACTGTTTTAAAAAAGTCAGCATTTATAACATTGAACACCGGCTTTGCTGAAATTGCACTTTCAGTGATTTTGGAAGATGTGTCTGGTAAATTCAGAAGGCAAGAAAATGCTGCATGATATTGCTAAAATCTCTCTTTTCACTGAAAATATGATCTATTTCAGCTCTGTGCTTGGTTTGCCTGTTTGCTTTAATAAGACCTTTGAAAGAGTCATAACTCAAACTGAAGCCTCTGCCATTTCAAAAGTGAATAAAGTCAATTTGGGCAGAACAGACCTATATTTATTTGTCTTAGAGCTGAAAGTGTTTTCTGGCATCTAATGAAAAAAATATGCAAACTAACGGATATAATTTCTGAGCTGTGGAGAACATTTAATAATAGTGGTAGTAATGAAAATAATAATAATACCCTATCAATGAAAAATGAAAAAAAAATGTATTTGGAAGAACTTTCATTCATGAGGATGAAATATAGGAACATGACGTCAACGTATTAAAAGATTTCTGTTAGCTGAGGTGTAATTGCAATTTTCTGGCAGCTGCTCAGTGCACTCTGGTGCAACCAGAGGATTTGATTGCTAATCCTAATAGAATTGTTAAGGTTGGAAAAGGCCACTAAAATTATCCAGACCCATCACCAGAAGGCCCACTAAACTATGTCACTCTGTGCCACTATTCATCACATCAGTGATAGCTACGGGAACTTCCCAAGATTAATTCATTTCAGTATTACCCCTAGGTGGTGTTGCTCTTAATTTGCTGCTGGTAGAGGGTGTCTGAATCATAGAATCATAGTATGGCTTGTGTTGGGAGGAGCCTAAAGGATCATCAAGTTCCAACCCCCTGCCGCAGGCATGGTTGCCAGCTGCTAGATCAAATACTAGATCAGATTGCACAGAGCCTCCTCCAGTCATGTTGATGTATAAACCCATCTTAAGGTGACTAAGCCAAGGTGAGGCCATGGTGGGATACATCTCTCCTACTTCCAGTCTTCTACAAGGATATCAATCCCTGAACAAGTTGGATACCCTTGCATTGTAGCCCAGGGGAGCAAAAAGGGATTTTGGTGGTGGGATTCATCTCTTCTTAAGGAATACAGCTAGAATGAATCACACCTTGGAAACTCCCAGTGCTATCTGCTGACTATGGGGGCAGTTCAGTTTGCTCAGAGGTACGTGTCTGATATACAGTGACATAAGCCCAGTGCTGAATGCCAGAAATTACCTCAACATGACCATCCTGAGGAGTTGATCCATTAGGCTCAAAGAAGCAAAAGACAACAAGGGTTGTCTCCCAGGACAAATGGGAATAGAGCAGAGAATATCTGAAATAGCTGCCTCCCTGGTTTGTTGGGGTTTTGTTGGTTTTTTTTGCTCACTCTTTACTCTCCAGTTCTCTGACTTCACAGCAAATCTGTGGCTCTACAGTGATGAAATTCAAAACATTTGTATTTTGATACTCTGATATGCAAATTTTTGGCAGAAGTGTCATACCCAGGGAACAGAAGTGTATAAGCTCCAAAGCTTGTACAAAATACAAACAACCCTGATTCTGTGCCATGTTCTCTTCTATGTGGCCAGTGAAACTCCACACCAAATGATTGCTACATAACAGAGAGGACAGGACATGCCTATATGCAGAGCTGAATACGTGGAATAGAATCACAGAATCATTAAGGTTGAAAAAGACCTGTAAGAGCATTTATTGTTAACTGCTCTCAGGTAACTGAGGTGTAGCATTTGAGTGTGCATTACAGCTGAACCTAATCACAAAGCACATCCAGCTTTGGTAAACGTTCTTCATTTTGCATTGCCATGGAACAGATGGTACATGTAGCTGATTGGTGGTGGTGGGATTCATCTGATTAGATGTGGGTATTTTATTGTATCATGGGATTTGTCTGATTAGATGTGGAAATCTACATGTGGCGTCTACATTTGGTATCTACTCAGTGGAGCTAACGCACTCAAGAACAGAAACTGTTTTTCTCTAAGGCAGATGCTTGTATTTGGGAAAATGAATACACTCTAACTCCATTGATTTATAGTGACTAAATTCCTTTCACTGGCTCTGAAGGCAGCCAATATTCAGAAAAAAACAGATATAGACATACACATCGTAAACACCTTAAGTGAGATGAAACCCTATTTCCTAAGATGCTCTAATATAATCCATTACACTTTCTGCCCGGAGAAAGACCTTGAAATGGGCTGATAACACAGATGTGTCTTAGGGACTGTAGAATGGTGGCCTTAGTGTGAATGAGAACAAGCCCACTCAATCCAAACCACTTCTTGTTGACAGAAAATGGCCAAGTGTACGTGCAGAAGAAACCCACCATGTACCCACCTTGGAACAGCACTTTTGATGCCCACATCAACAACGGCAGGGTCATGCACATCGTTGTCAAGGATAAAAGTGCCGAAATGGTTTCAGAGACCACGGTGGAACTCAAGGTGCTGGCAGAGAGGTGCAAAAAGAGCAATGGGAAGACGGAAATATGGGTGAGCACTGTTATCTCCTCTTGCAGCGTGGGGTGGGGGGAATGCCTTGTGTCAGTGTGTCAGACTGTCAACAACAGGGCAGAAGGAGATGGCTACCATCCAAGGAATAATGTTTTAAGCCTGTTTGCATTTGACTTGAAAAAACTTCTGTGCATATCAGAGAAAAGAGCACAGTACATTTATATTGTCTGCTGCTGTTATACTGAAACATGTGCTCTCTCTTAGCAGGGATTCTGTTTCACGTGAGCTGTGCCCACATATTACTTTTCACTTAGCTAACTCACAGGGGAAAATTGGTAATTGAGTGGCTAAATGTGAATTATTCTATGTGCTCTGGGGAAACAGCTTTAAAAATTTAATCTAATATTGAGGAACTGATTCACAGCTGCCTGAGTTCAGAGTTATGGCAGAGGAACTCCTTCAAAATCACTGGAGTTATAGTGGAGTAAATTGGAAGTAACAGTCTTCATAAGGATGCTAAATGTAAGGTTGTGTGCCCTGACAGTCCAAGCAGGAAATCTGTTGATAAAAGTCTTTAGTGTATTATCCTGTTGTCATGTCATGAATAACAATAAAGTAGGAAGACATTTGGAGGTAAACTGGTTTCCTGGAATTGTTTTTTGCCTTGTTTCTCCTGCTCGTTCTCAAGCTAAGCTGCTTAGGTTAAACAGGCAGCAGAAATGTCAAAAATGCCCTGGCTACTTAAAAGACTTAAGGGCAAGATTTGATAGAGAATTGCACTTTAAACACATATCTTGGAAAGAAGATACTTAGGTCTGAAACAGAAAACTGAAGTGTCCTGCTCAGGATCACTCCAACCCAAGGATTCACAGATCAGAAAGGCTGTAGTTTGGTGAAGTGGGGAGAAAATGACACCTTTCTTACTTCTCTGTGCAATGGAGAAGTAACCCAGTTATATCAGGAAGACACTGTTGTGATTCTGAGGCTGAAGAAATCTTTGAAAGCTTTCCAGATGGGTGGATCCAGATTTAAAACAGGCAAATATGCATGAAGATTGGAATAGATGGGAATTTCTAGACTCAGTAGAAAGACCCCAAAACACCTGAGAAAGTCTGTAGCTTCACTCATACTGACTGTAACGAATGTTGGAATTGTAGACCCAAGTTTCTAAAGATTTCAGCATTCTTTTAAGCACCTGTCTGATGATTCTGGGTTTTCAGAGGTTGTCTCACTTTCCCCTTGCATAATCCACAGGGAATAACAAAGTTGTCTCTGTAGATGTGCTGGGTAGATGTGCTGGTCCTGATCTACTGTCTTAAAACTTGCCTGTTATCTCTGTGTTTTAGTCACATTTATCGGTATTATCATACAGTTTTGATAAGAGGTGATCTAACCTTGTCCCTCTACAATTGTTGCTACCGCTCTGTATTCTCCCATACCAGCATGAGCAACCAAGCAATTAGCATCCATTTATTAACTGCCATGGGAATTAGAGGTAGCTGGAGTCATATGAAGTAATTAGTTGCTTCTTTGAATAGGTCTATAATGATCACACTTTTTTTTTCTTGTTTTTCACTTACCACCACCAGCTAGAACTGAAACCGCAGGGACGAATGCTGATGAATGCAAGATACTTTCTGGAAATCAGTGGCAAGTGATTTTGTTTGTTAATTGATAGATGTGATTTCTGGTTATGCAGAGCAGACATGGTGTATTCACTGTAAGCAATGATGGCTTTATTACTGTTTTATTCATAGGAACTATCACTGTGTTCTGAAATGAACACTTCAGAAATGCAATTCCTGTACGTTGGGGAGGAGTATCATTCCTCTGTGATTTGCAAGGCACATTTCTGGCTATTTTACCACTGAAATTGTGTGTTTTCTCATTATACAAAGTAAGAATAGATACATAAGGAGCTGGTTCCCTTTGAAATCGTAGTACATGTACAGATGCATAAAGTGTGTACTGTGGTGTGCAGTCATAAAGGATAGGGTACAACCTACAGTTGACAGCACCTAAATAAACATGTAAGTTGCATGCTGAAAATCATGAGCAATCAAGGCAAAACAGGAACCAAGAGAGTGATTCATCTGATCAGATGCACTTGCCTGTTGTACAGTGAGCTGAGTCATTCATTCACTAGACTCCATTGTCTACACCAGCTAGATCTCTACAGACATGTAGAAGTGGCTTAGTCATCCTGCACAGAATGACACACGTTTGTTTAGATACCTTCACTGAGGACTGAGCGTTTTGTTTTGTTGAAGGAAATGGATTGCCACCAAAATGGTCAGTCATGTTCTCCTGTCTTTGATGGCAAAGTTCTTGCTGTCTTTCACAGATGTGAGATGAAACTGTGGGTTATAGATATACAGAAGGACCTTCCCTTTCCAGGAACGTACTACCAAGCTTAGAAAACACAAGTTGTGTTTGTAATTAAAAAGAGCAGGATAACCACCAGATTGGGCAGGGGGCCAGTTTCCACAGAATATCTAAGTAACTTACTGTGTAATAGAAAATTAAATGAAGAAAGAAATTGAAATTGAGGTATTGTGTGTGTATATATGTGTATATGATCTGTAGATATGGGCATGTGCATAAGTGCACGTGTATACGCATGTGCAACCAGAGTTGGCTTATTTTGCTTTGAGAAGTTTAAACATGAACTGCAATTAAAACATGGGAACATGGGAAACAGTAAAACAACTGTTGGTAAGGAAAAATAATTTAGAAAAGAGTATCCTAGGAACATACATATGCTTACTCCCAGATCTCATAGAATCATTAAGGTTGGAAGAGATCTCTAAGAGCATCCAGTGCAACCATCAATCCATCCCACCATGCCCACTATGTCCCTCAGTGCCACATTTCCATATTTCTTGAACATCTCCAGGAACAGTGTCTTCACCACCTCCCTGGGCAGCCTGTGCCAGTGCCTCGCCACTCTTCCTCAGGAGAAATTTGTCATAATATCCAACCTATGTACATGCCCACATTGAAGACTCTGTTAAGTACTCACGTATCTACCTACATATGTATACATGTGTATTTGTGTGCATTTATAGGTGATATATATTGTAGACAGATAAATCCATGTGATCCATCATTTGTATTGTTCTTTGGTGCTATACAAAGCTAGAATGTAATATTTAACTGATAGTTACCTTTTCTTGGAAAATTTCTGGTCTGTGTTTCAAGATAGCATTATGAATATTCAAAGGAGTTTAAAATCCCACATTGGAAGTAACTTCAGTGTTCCTACAGGAATGATAGACAAAAAACATCCAAACAAGCCTTGTGTAGGTTTCAGAAAGAAGTATTTCTTAAAAATGTTAATTCCCATGGGTGAATCATCAGTTTCAGACATTCAGTATTTTTATCAGCTGCATTTTCTCAAAGTGCCTGCCCTGGGCATTGTACCCTAACAAATCTTCTGTTTCCTTTCCCTAGATGCAAAGGACCTAGCTGACTGTGAGAATGAAGCCTTTTTCTCCTTGCATCAGCGCAGGGGAGCCATCAAACAGGCCAAAATCCATAATGTGAAGTGCCATGAGTTCACAGCCACTTTTTTTCCGCAGCCTACGTTCTGCTCTGTCTGTCACGAATTCGTGTGGTAAATGAAAATAGATCCATGCATTTTCCCCTTTTAACACGAGGGAGCAGCTCTGCTCCTTTATTGAATATCTGTGCTCTTATTGTCAGTAAGGGCAGCTGGATTTCAGCCTTGGCATCATAAATGCAGGAATTACTGCATCATTTCCAGGATGTGGTTCAGAGTTGTAATTCCAACTGTGAAAATTCCCTTCATTTTTTAGTGTATTTTTAATAAATATTTTTGGTTTTGACCTAATGTACAGGCATCTGTAATCAACTTACTTTGCTATTTAGATGTTGCAAAATTCAGTATGTGAATGTGTACTGGAAAGGGTGTGAAAACCACAGTTGCCAGCACTTAGAGTGACTGAAGATATTTAGATTACAGAAACTCTCTGAAGGCTGATAAAAGACAGGACTGTTTTATTCTATTTCTTTCATAAGTGTTACTCTCCTTTATTATGTGGAAGCTTTCAGAAAACTCAGAATTAGCCATTTCTCTCTTTATTTCAGGGGTCTGAATAAACAAGGCTACCAATGCAGACGTAAGAACTTTTTTTTGGTGATATCATCATTTACTTGATCCTTTCTTAAAAGATTTTTGCATTAATGCCACAACACACTTGTTCTTTCAGAATGTAATGCTGCCATTCACAAGAAGTGCATTGATAAAGTAATAGCCAAGTGTACAGGATCAGCAGTAAATAGCAGAGAAACAATGGTATGTACCTGGTTGCTTTTAAAACAAGTGTCATTTAGATCTCTCCTACATATCTGTATAAGAGCTTCAGCTGAAGCAAAGTATGTGACTGAACTACAAGTGATGTGATGTGATCTGCATCCTTTGGTTTTTGTATGCTCAGTGATTCTATTAATTCCTACTTGTGATTTACTCAAATGGAGCCACTGAGTAAGTCGTTGAATCAGACCTGGCATTTTTCTTATGTATGAAGTATAGCTCAGGGGGAGGTTATGGGCAAGTAGTGGACAATTCCTTAGAGGAAATGCTTCACTATCCTATGTTAGGCAGGATATCACATTGAATTTTTAGAGCAGTACTTTAATATCCCAGTATGTGTCATGTGAGATTTGGAAACCATCTAGAGGGAGATCTAGCATCCCCATTATTAATTTATTTTTTCTTATATCAGTTTGTAACAAAGCTTCTTTTTGGTGGGCAAAAGCAGAACTTAAACTCTTGATAGGACCATTGCCTTCTTTCTCCTAACTGTGTTCTGCAGCTTTTGTTTTTCTCCAGTTCCTAATATTTGTTCTCTTTCTACAGTCTTTAGAGATGAGAATCATCTCACCTGTCTTCTCATGTCTCTAGTGTAGGTAATCACATCTAGCTTTGTTATCTACTTTAACTCTCTATATACAAAAAGAAAAATATATATATATAGGCTTTCCCAGAGAGTCATTAATAAAAACAAATGTAAACATCTGTTTTAGGATGAAATTAATCATTTTGGGAAGCACTCTTGTTTTTCCACTGAGCATTAGGGGCATTGGGGTGAGTAGCTGAGGTGCAAACAGCTGTCTGATTGGATAAATCAAAACCAGGGATTAAATTACCCAGTCAAGAATAAAGTGGCAGTAAATTTTCCACATTCTGTGGTACAGATTTGAGGACTGTTGGCTTTTCATGTAGAACTGAGGTGAACAGAAGTGATTCACTAACATGGCTTTTCTGTTACAGTTCCACAAGGAGAGGTTCAAGATTGACATGCCTCACCGCTTCAAAGTCTACAACTACAAGAGCCCAACGTTTTGTGATCACTGTGGCACGCTGCTCTGGGGCCTTGCACGTCAAGGACTGAAGTGTGATGGTGAGTTCCTGAGTGGAACACGGAAACAGGCTATTGTCTTCAATCTAAAGAGCCAAATCTCATTTCTCTCTGAGATATGCTTGAGATGATATCGGGGTGGTGAAGGAGCAGTCAAGAGGACCATCTTTAAAGGAAGTTCTGTAGAAAGACATGTGGTCCACGAGGCTGAAGAGTCAGTTCTCAGAAGTGCAAAAGAACAACTCAGTGCCTACTTCTCTTCAAGTGGTTGGTCTCTACACTTGGCCAACAGCAGTGTGTGTTCCTACCCAGCCTGATGCTGAATCCTTCACAGCTCAGCAGTCCTCTGTTGTCCTGACACCTCTGTTCTTTCTTTCAGCATGCTGCATGAATGTCCATCATAAGTGCCAGACAAAAGTAGCAAACCTTTGTGGAGTTAACCAGAAACTAATGGCAGAAGCTCTGGCATTGATAGGCAGCACTCAGCAGGTAAGTAAGCCACAGAGATCATAGAATCATATGATGTGGAGAAAGGAAGATCAATTGCCCAATATTTAGCACAGTGCAAGAATTAAAGGCATTAAAGGGAACGCTGTAGGTAACAAGTTTTCATGGGTTCAGGTGGCTACCTCCAGTACTAATAGAAGAGAAAGCCACACAGAATTCATAGAATACTTCATAGAATGGTTTGGGTTGGAAGGAACCTTAAAGGCCATCTAGTTCCAACACGCCTGCCATGGGTAGGGACACCTTCCAGTAGATAACATTGTCCAAAGCCCCATCCAACCCAGACTTAAACTTCCAGAGATGGAGCATCCATTGTTTCTCTGGAAAATATGTTCCAGATTCTTACCACCTTCACTGTAAAGAATTTCTTTCTAACATCTCATCTAGATTTACCCTCTAAATCAGGATGCTTGGAGTTCCTCTTAGCTCTTGAGTATCTTCAAACAGGGATAAAGTTTATAGGTACCCCACCCATAGTTTGGTTCCTCAGATATCCCAAAGCAACAATTTTATACACACAGTTGATGTTTTTCCATTTGCAACTTCCTGAAAGTGTATGTACCAGATTTAATTCTATATCCTCATCTTTGTGCAATAAGGGTGGAAGTTGCCAAACTTCCAACTAGAGTTTTTTTCCTGCTTTTGCTTCTCTGTTTTCTATCTGCTGGCTCTCTGCAGCCCTGTACCTTTGCGTTACCACTGAGAGGTGAAGAATGCAAACACTATGTACTTTCTCTAAAATACCCCTTATTTCCAGAAGTTTAGATAATGGGAACTTCTTGAGACATGGGTGGAGTTTTAGCATTTCGGTAACCTTCAGTGCTTTTCCATTTCCTGCTTCTGTTTCATCACTCCTGAATCCAGGCAAACTTTTAGCCTCTACAGTATACCAGGACAAGGAGTTTCTCAAAGTGACAGTCAGTCAGTGTACAGGAATAAGCCTGCAGTATGCTCCAGCCTCCAGTGTTTTGCCATGTTTCCCTTCATAAAGAATTACTACGAAGGAACATGTTAAAATGGCCTTTGTGTGGTTAGTTAGGGTCACAGACCACTCTGCAGAATAAGGTATCTTTATATTAGCCTTACAAACACCTGTTAACACCCACACACATAAGAAGCTTTGATGAAGCTTGTGGTCATCAAACTCTTAAACAATGGGTACAGAGATGCTCTTTTCATAAGCAAAGATCTCTTCTAGATCTTGGCTTCTATGACAGTCACACTCAAGAGGAAACTGTACAGGGACTCAGAACATAACATTTGGCTCAAAAGTCATTTGCTGTTTTTTGTCATCCAGGCTCGCTGTCAGCGTGATACTGAACAGATATCCAGGGATGGACCTCTTGAAATTGGGTTTCCGGTTTTAGTGAGGGAGGTGACACCTCTTCAGGCAGTGCCAGCATCTACAACAGGAAAAAAAGGTAATTTACCCTAGTGGTACAGTACAGTAGCCTTCATTAATATTTTTACATAGTTAAGTGGAGGTGGCAAGGATAGAAAACTTATTAGCCAATGAATCTTTTATGTATCTTTCCCACTTAGAGCAAGACATCTATTTTCTCATCACAGAATCACAGAATGGCCAGGGTTGGAAAGGACCTCAAGGATCATGAATCTCCAACCCCCCTGCCACATGCAGGGCCACCAACCTCCCCATTTAATACCAGACCAGGCTGCCCAGGGCCCATCCAGTCTGGCCTTGAACACCTCCAGGGACGGGGCATCCACAACCTCTCTGGGCAGCCTGTGAGGTTCCAGTACCTCACCACTCTCTCTGTAAAGAACTTCCCCCTGATATCCAACCTAAATCTCTCCTCCCTCAACTTAAAACAATTTCCCCTCATCCTGCAGTTATCTACCCTTTCAAAGAGTTGATTCCCCTCCCCTCTGCAGGCTCCCTTTAGGTACTGAAAGGCTGCAGTGAGGTCACCCCTCAGCCTTCTCTTCTCCAGACTGAACAAGCCCAGCTCCCTCAACCTGTATTCATAGGAGAGGTGCCCCAGTCCCCTGAAGGTATCTGTAGGTATCATCTCTAGGTTTCTGTAACTTCTCCCAGCCACATCACTCAGGCTAAGCAGAGACCCTAGACTTCAAAGATTCCTTTCCTCTCTGTTGATATGCACTTCCCCCAAGTCTTCTCCAGCCTTTAGTGACACGACGCACCAACCATTACTCATCCATCTAGTCCCTAAACTCTCATTGTGACCCAGTACTTCGGCACACCTCATACCTCCACCAGCAACAATGTGTTTATTCTTCTCCTGGAACTCATAAACCATAATATATGGGATATTTAAAGATAAATCAACCTTGAAACAGGATGTTCAGGGTTCCTTTGATCATTATGGCCAGTTCTCTTTCTGATCTCAAATTTTTAGGTAGGAGTTGATATCTAATCCCTCTGAAAACCGCTGACAGATCTCCACTTTATTCACCCAAAAATGATTAAGTTTTTGCTGCCCTATGTGCTACAGGAGCAGAGATTTTTCCTAAATCTCTGTAAATGAGTAATTGGGGACAAGAATTGATAAGCAGACCTTGGACAAAGCTACTGAGGGCTCAGTGACCTGGAAGGAAAATTAAAGTCCTGGAAAGACTCCTTGTTTGTCTGCTTTGAGGTCAGATCAGCGAACTCTGGATTTTAGGATCACAAATTTTCATTGAATCTATGTGTCCTATACAGAAGTTCATTTCAGAAGTGCTCCAGCTTCACGGTTTTTGGGGCACTGTTCCGAAACTGTAACTTTTTTGCAGACTCCCGCAAACTTTAAAATACATCAACCAGAAAGGGAAGGGAAAAGAAGAGAGAGACAACTAAATTAATACTTAAACCAAATAAGGACTGAAACAGTAGATCCTTAGCTCTAAACCTAACCAGAGATGGCCGCACCATCAATCTCTTTCTCAATGCAAAAAAAAAACTTCCACGTGTGGAGCTAATATCCTGAAACTACTCAGAAACGACCCTAGAGC
This sequence comes from Perdix hodgsoniae, assembly GCA_035772895.1. NCBI lineage: Eukaryota > Metazoa > Chordata > Aves > Galliformes > Phasianidae > Perdix > Perdix hodgsoniae. The sequence goes on from JAPSGF010000134.1 coordinate 24,111, forward strand.
AAAATACCAGATGGCTCTTGTTAAAGCAGAGCCACGTTACATGTTAAATCCAGGTTTTATACCATACAGCACAAGCTTACCAAGACTCAGAAGCTGATTTTCATAGGATCATAGAATTACCAAGGTTGAAAAAGACCGCCAAGATCATCTAGTCCAGCCATCCACCTACCACCAATATTTTCCCACTAAACCACATCTCTTAGTACAGCATTCAAATGTTTCTTGAACATTTTCTTCAAGATGATCTTGAACATCATCTCCAGGGACAGTGACTCAGCCACCTCCCTGGGCAACCCATTCCAGCACTAGACCACTCCTTCAGAGAAGGGATTTTTCCTAATATCCAACCTGAGATTTTGGCACTGTCTATTCTGTTTGGCCCCTAAGAGAAAAATTAATGGTGCCCTCATCTATGTTCATTTTCTGTGGGCTACAAGTAAAACTGAATGAATCAGTGTGAGCTAGTAAAGCCCAGATTATTCACATCTGGTTAACGTGTGAGTCTGTCTGAAGATTAGTGTTCTTGTTCAGCAGTTTAGGACAGCACAGGGAGTACAGCAAGTACATGCATTTGAGTGAGTGGGATAAATCCAGTAAGGGACAAGAATTTCACAAAAATCCAAGGAAATGAAGTATTGAAGAAACTGTTAATAATTCCTCTCCAGGACGGCTGGAATATTTCATTAATGTTCCATAACCAGAGCATGGACCCAATATGAGGATTCTGTCCCACTTGTTTCACACACTAGTTTTGCCAAGGGTCTTGAAGAGGTCTCAGAAGAGATGGGATCCTATCATAACAGCAACCAGCAAGAAAGAATGAAGAACAAAGGCTGCCAGAAATGAAAGATTTGGTCACGTTTTGCTACCATGAAGCAGGACAGATGAAGGACTTCATAGAGTGGGAATAAGGCCACTGAAGAAAATGGAATTATGCTGGAGCAAAATTTCTTCTGAAGAGAAAGCTATATGCAAGCAGAGACAATCTTCTCACTTGATCTGTCCACCACATTTCCATATACCTGAAAAGACCTTTCCAGAACTACTGAAAATACCTCATAAAAGTTCTGGGGATTTTCTTCTTACTTCCCAGAATTTATTTGAATGCTTTGATGTGTGTTTCAGAGCCACAGGGCATCTCCTGGGAGACTCCAGTGGAGGGCACGACGAAGGGAGAGTCTCTAATAGAGACAGACCTGGGAGGAAAACAGCTCCTGGAGCAGCAAGAGGACCAAGTGCAACTAAAACTAACCATTGAAGATTTTGTCCTGCACAAGATGTTGGGAAAGGGCAGCTTTGGTAAGGTAAGCATTAAGAGGCTGAGATCTCTTCGCTGTTCTTCTTCATTCAGCTATGCCCATTAGGTTGGCTTAGCCATCTTGACAGGAGGCAGAATCTTTAGATGAAAAGGTGTGCGTGGATCATCTTCCTTCTCCAGAGCAGCAAGTCCAGCTGGGAATGCTAACTACTTTTTCCCTTCTCTGATCTGTGCTGAAGCATAAAGTAAATTTTACAACAGCCAAGAAATTGTGCTTTTGAAACAGGGGCCACCTGTTTTCAGTAGATTCATTAATCTTGATGAATGGTCAATTGTTCCTCCTTCATGCAGATGTCTTCTGGAAGTGGACTCGTGTTATCCACTGCCAACACAGAACTGCATGAAGTAATTTCAGAGGACCTTTCCCATGTGCTTTTGCAGCCAGTAGGGAGAATAATTATGTATCACATTGCTTAGACCTCAAACCTTTCCAAGATAGAAACTGCCTGAAAGAAATCCTGCTTGAGCTAGAGCAATTGCTGCAACCAAATCTTAAACTGAGGAAATATCTGTTGTGTTGACTTTGCATACATGAAAGCACTCGGCATGTCTGCACTTTGTGTGTGAAACAGAGCTGAGACATGTGAGTTAAGACTAAGCCACAAAACTTCAAACTGCACAGCCCAGACTAACCTGATCTCAATATAGATGTCATAGAAGTATTCATAATCAAAGGAAGGGTTTTCCAGAGATCATCCAACTCCTGCTCAAAACAGGTCTCACCAGATGAGGGTTACTTAGAGGATTGTCAATTTGAGAAGCCAAGAGTCCGCATTACTCTGACATGCGTTAAGTGGGCATGGAGGGGAAGGGCTAGTTTGTCCCTTTCTGCAGCAAACTCCTCCCACAAGTTTCCCATGTAGGTATCACTACTGGTGCTGTCATTTATTTGGGGTGACATTCATTAGTCCACAAAGAGAACAAGATATACAGGTCTCCATGCTTGGAAGACTTATCCACTTCTGCATGGACTTGGGGAGACTGAGGGCCACAGCTACGAGGAATCTCCCCCTGCATCAAGTCTAAAATCACCTACTGTGTTTTGGGAGTCACCGCATAAGTCACACTTATATTGTGCTTTCTGATTTCCTTGGAAAAGCAATGCCCTGCACAGAACCGAGAGTTGAAAGGGTCTCTGCAGCATCAACACTGTTAGCATTTCTGGTCATTCACTGTAGAGACAGAAGGAGGCTCTAGGCTCTGTATACTGCTACAGAGTGAAATAGAACAGTAGCCAAAAGGGTAAATAAAACCTTTGTCAGGGTCAAAACACATCTGAGCTAATTCAGCAAACGGTGTCTGGTAGTGAACTTCAAAGGGCTCTTTGATGAATCGTAGGTATTTATTCATGGGAATAAAAAATAGTAAAATTACTATGGGAAACAGTGCTGACAGTCTGTTAACACAAAGATCACAACTGGCACTGCTTTCCAGCAGAGGCTGCTTTGTTTGATGGTCTCTAGAAATCAATTTTCTGCTGCTCTGCATCTGAGTTTCCCTACCCATAACAACAGAGGTCCTAAACTCCTTTGCAATGTGTTTTACTTTTCTCAGTGGAATCCTGTAGAAGCACAGGGGACCTGGGCTGTCTTCTTACACGTCCTGCTGACAGGGAGGAAAGAGATGTCATCAGTCTAACTACTACTGGTGGACATTAGTTTATACCTATTGAGGATCTGTTGACATTTGCGTTTCACATGCTGACAAAGCAATATTCTGTGATTTGTTACTTTAAGTCAGAAAACAGGAAATGTGTCTCATGAGTATTTGCATAATGTTGGTTTCTGTTGTCAGAAGTGCTCAGCTCTCTGACATGTCCTGTCCATATTCTTGTAATTGTTCTTGTAATTACCAGTTACTCATCTTTCCTCAGAGTTCAGCCTCGTAAAATTGTTCTGGATGTGGGGAACAAATTCAAAGTCTACACAGTCTTCATGACATAATCAGAACATAAATAGCGACTTCTTAAGGTCTACGCTTACGAATTCCTCAGAGCCATTTTTCCATGCAAAATTTTCTGCTTGGTGCTGCATTTCAGCCCATCTGGCTCAGCTTCCATGGCTGTTGTTGCCAGCTCAGAGAGAACAACATTGGTTTTTCTGAGCAGCCATTTCCATTCTAGGTGTTCCTTGCTGAGCTGAAAAACACAGACCAGTATTTCGCTGTGAAAGCCCTGAAGAAGGATGTGGTCCTTATGGATGATGATGTTGAATGCACGATGGTGGAGAAGAGAGTCCTCTCTTTAGCTTGGGAGCACCCATTCCTGACTCATGTCTTCTGTACATTTCAAACCAAGGTAAGACAAGGATCTGTCACATTCCTCCACGGACTGAGGGTACTTTACAGAGATCATACTCCAAACCAAAACTCAAGTAGCATTGAATATATAAATCTGTCTGGCCCTAACTGGCAATGAACCACAAACTGATGGCATTCATGTTTCACCCTTCTGGGACTGATTTTGAGGAGGACAGCAGGTCCTAGAATTGATTCTTGCCTGAAGAGGGGAGCAATTAATCCCCTTTATTTTTCAAGATTTTACTGGCTTGGCTGCTGCTGACAGCCCTTACCTGCATGGCCCATAGAACTGGGTGACTATGTGTAGTCCCCCATAGAATACACATTACCCATCCTCAACACAAAGCAGATGGAAGCTTTGTTCACAGCCTCTCTCTGCACACTTCCATTTAAATGAGTACAGTAATTAAAAGGATCTGGCCAAAGAAATTGCACAAATTAGAGCAGAGATAAGCTATTTGAAAAGAAAAAGCACTGTGGTGCTGTTGTGTGTATTTTCTGTTTTTGTTGTTTCTTTTTTAATATCCGACTCTTGGTTTTCTGCCAGAGATGCTTAAGTTGGATTTTATAGATAAAAATGTTCATTCAAGTTTTAGAAATACAAGTCAAAAGAACTACCTCCCCCAAAATAAAATTTATGATGGACACTAGACAACATAAGGAGGATATTCATAAACTTTTGCATCACTTGGAGATAACTGACTACAAATGTTTAATGAACAGAGAAAACATCACATCCATTTTATTTTATTCATGCATTTATACACAGAAGCTGACATTACTGAAACAGAAGTTTAAATTGGGAGCATAATTCATTGCACAGATAGACTCTTTCCAGAAAACAGAGATCTTCTTGCTTTATAGGTACACATAAATGCAGAAGGGATGTTCCACAGTTTGCACTTGGGCTAAATGCTGTGGCCAGCCACCATTGATATGTGTGGTACATTCTGCTTCAAGCCAGCTTGAGGAAATTTCCCTTCAGCTTTTTCATGGGTCTGATGGTGAAGGCAGGTGGGGAATCAGTATGGCATACAACAAGGATTGGAAAAGAAACCTAAGTGATAATTTCTGCCATTTATTCAATACGGAGATCTCCCCCATCCCTCTCAAGTACCAAGAGGAGAGTTTTCCACTGACCTGGTAGGGAAGCAAAGACTTGGTATTTTTTCATTTTTCTCTAGCATGTAAGTACCCAATGATCATCAACAAACATGAGTAGACTAGCAAGTTAAGTCCTGCCTTATTTAATGTAGCAGCTCCCAGGCTTCAAATCAAGCATGTGCTTAGATTAGGTAACTGCATTTGGCCAGTGTCTCTGGTAACTCAAAAAGGCCAGAGCCATGTTCATCCATAAAAGATGTTCGGGCATGCAGATAGCAGCAACTTGAGATCACTCCACTGAGTAAATGATGCATTGGGCTGGGAAACAGAGGAGATCTGAGATTTGCTTCTTCCTCTTCCATCAGTCCCCCAGGAATCTTGTCTATCTGTCCTTCCACTATACAAGCACTGAAAAGTACTTCTCTCTTTCTAGTGATCCTTGAGTTCTACTAGTAAAAGCAATGGCACCAGCTGGTTATCATGTGGCTTCACAATGTTTGTTAATGGTGTTTATAGAAATTAAAGTAATGAGGGTAATTATTGGTTTAGAGAACAAGGAGCAGAAATTAGGAACTTGATAGATAAGCTGCTTTCTACTGAAAACCCTGACACTAATATTTTCCTTCCTGTTTTTTATTTTAATCTCCCCCACCCATAATATTTGTCTTATTCTCTAGGAAAATCTCTTTTTTGTGATGGAATATCTCAACGGAGGAGACCTCATGTTCCATATCCAGAGCTGTCATAAATTTGACCTTCCCAGAGCAACGTAAGATATTATGATTACCTTTTGGCACGTGGTAGAAACAAAGGAGAAAGACGGGGACACTAGGGCACTTAGTTTTCCAGTTCTACCACTGTTGTGTGATGGTAACCCTGGGCACAACCTTTGACTTCTCTATGACTTACTTATTCTGCAAAGTGTTCTCAGCTGGTTTTTTACCATGAAAGCAGAACCACTCTCAATTCCCACTCTCTCCAAAATGAACAAAACAGATATGCAGGTCACCACCTCATCTCAGTGACAGACTTGGAGCTAGTCACTTCCTCTCCCTGTCTTTCCCCTCCCACAAAAAGCTTTTTAGAGCACATCCACGCAAATTCATTGCAGTCAGATGTGAACTTGCTTTGCATTCTTGGTCAACTAGGGAAGCTATTTCTGTCTGAATGTGTTACAGATGGTGCTACACCCTCGTCAGCATTGCGTCTGCCTGCAGTCTTGTCCTTCAGCTTACAGATGAAAAGCTTCCTCACATCCTGTGACCTGGCTGTCATACTTGTGCTAACCTCAGAATAGTCCCTCAAACATCAAATAGTCCCTAAGTCCCAGAGCCAGGAGTTGGATAGAAGCTGTGCCTTAGGCTGCTTTACTTGCTGAATTAGTCCACTTCACAGAGAGTAGCTCTTCCCCTGAGATATTGCCTCTAAAGGTGTCTGCAAATAGCACTGAGCATGCCTGAAATCTTATTTAGATGAGGTTCATTTTAAAGCAGCCTACAGGTGTCTGCTTTGAATTAAAAGAGCCCTGGGATTGCTCTAGGATTGCATTGATTAAGTTCTTGAACAGTCCAAAATTGGAGGCCCTAGAAAAATGACTGTGCACCCAAACTCCACCCTGCCTTTGCCATCATCAAAGAAATCACACATTTCTGAAACATTTTCAGCCATCTGTGGAAGTAAACATCTTGTTCTTTACAAAACCACTTCAAATGAGGTTCATGGTACAGTGATCAGAAGCATTGTTATTGTTTGTTAGAAGTAATGGAATGCACTAGTTTTTCCTTCTAAGGTGCGAGTAAAAAAAAATAATAATAATAATAGAGAAAACCTATTGAAAGTGCAAAAGGTAAATGTAGATTGAAAAAAAATGCACCAACTGATAATTAAAAATAAAGTAAGTAGAAGAATTAGATTACATGAAAGGTGTTTTAATCCTTGATTAAATATGAAAATGGTATGATAAATGATGTTTCAAAAATCAACACTGAAGCCTCTGTAGGAATTAAATTTTATTTAATTTTTTTTTAATTGAAAAACTTCATTTAAATCTATGTTCACTTTACTGGGCTTCTTATTTTTTATAAAACTATTTGAATGTTCATAATTAAGCCTGAGGTTAATGCAGTGAAGATGATGGAGCAAAGCCTTACAACAACACAAAGGGAATATGAGCTGGTGGTTACATTCCTTCCTGGGCAGAGCATTTTAATTCTGCAGTTGAGGCAGAAACTTGTTCAGAACAAAGATCTAAAACTCAAAAAGCCTCCACAGAAAGACCACCAAGCTGCTAGCTAGTTCACATCTTGGGTAAAACTTTGGAAACACGTCATTAATCCGGGCAATGAAGAGATCTGCTTGACAAGCTGAGGAATCTCTGTGTTGTTCCCAAGCCCAGATGTCCTCCAACCTGGTGCATTTAAGGACACATCCACATAGACAATTGCACATCAAAAATTTACAGCTAGCCATGTAATGTGGTTACCAAAGCCCTGAAGATGACTACACATCAAATCCTTGCCATTTCCCAAAGTAGTTTCAGTGGAAGATGGACTGCTAGCTATGTAGAATGGTTCTGGGAATCTCATATTGTCCTTCCTGTAAAATCCAGCCTTCTGGAGATGCTCCAGGCCTTCAGGGGCTCAGTGAAATTTTGGCTCCTGTGAAGGCAAACTTTCATCTTTTGGGGGTCTAGCTGAAAACAGCTTTTGGGAAACATATATTCTAATTTGTTCTTTCTATCTCGCAGGTTTTATGCTGCTGAAATCATAAGTGGGCTGCAGTTTCTCCATTTAAAGGGCATAATATACAGGTGATTTTATTCCTTACTGTCTAATATGTTAAACTTCTGTGCTTTCCCTGGAAGTACTGATTGTAAGAGACTTTCTTGGAGATATTTAGTGGTATTACACTTCTGTGCAGATTTCCTTCAAAAATGACCGGCTGCTTTCTTTTGAAGAGGTAGTTCAGAAAAGGCAGAGTGGAGCCCTTCTTTGGAATTCAGTCCTTTTCCAATTAACGTTAAAGCAGGCTAACTGATTCATTTACACCAAGTCATTCCTATAGCACTCAGCATAAGCGCTCAGTTTAAGCTTTCCATGTGTTGAGATGGATAAGTTCAACCAAACCATGAGAAATTTGCAGTATCTGCTGTGCTGCTTGTTCACTTCTTAAGAGCTTGGAAGTTATGTGTGGGTGTTTTGATCTGACACACAGAGGTTTGCTTGGGACCTTTAAGAAAAGATGGGGACAAGATGGAAGCAAGAGGAACTGCAAAAATGGGGAAATGGTTCAAAGGAGAAACTGAATTTCTGGGGAGCTCTCATCTAACTTGTCTTCTTGGAAAAACTTAGTTATTACGCTGCAACCTTTTATAAAAGCAGGAAGTAAATAGCTTGTCACAAGCAAATAAAAAAGATTACTGAATCAGTGATGTTTCCTGAAGCCAAAATGAGCTTATTTCAATGTTTGTCACATAGTGTGAACATTAGAACGATGTAAAAGTGAGTAGCTTATTTACAATTCACTCTCTCATTAAAATTAAACTTTCATTCATATAAAATCTCATTATTCATTATGAGTACTCATTGTAAGAGCTGTTTATTGACCCATGATGGCAGTTGCATGAACATGAGATCTGTTTCAATAGCATTATGACAGGATGATTTCTAGAGTTTCAGTGGTTCCCAAACCACTCAGCTGTATCCATTGGTTTTGCCCACACTTCTTACAAAAGTTGATCAAAAGTATTTGCAGGATGTTTTGGGTTCATGACAGGACTGTTAACAGTGACTTTCTGTATATCACTCACATTTTTATTTGAAACTGCTACTCCAGTGGTCTGCCAGGTTCTGGAACCTGTCTTCCTGTGAAAGAAGTGAGATTGTGAGAGCGTGGAGCCATATGCCATGTTGGAAAGTGAGGACAAAATGTTGGTTAGACATTAGGTAACATGTTGGTATGAATAAGTAGCTCAGGAATCAGTGTGGCTTTGCTTTGGGTATCAGGCTGTGATAGAAAAGATTTGACCAGTCCTGCTTCATTTGCCTTTTTTCGCTGGAGACAATGAAACTAAGGTCTGCTGAGAACTTACATCGATCAGTATCTCAGTCAGAGCTAACTAAGCATTTAGGAAAATTGACAGAAATCATTTCTGAAGCTACACAACTGGTGATGCAGTAAGAATAATGAATCTGGCTGTTCTGTGTCCTGCAGCCATGTCTGGAAATGTTGGCTTAAATTTTAATAAATGAGCAGAGGCAGTTTTGGCAGAAATTCCAATCTCTGTAGCCAATGAGTTTGAGACTCATCAAAATTGCAAAAGCAAACTATAGGTGATGGACTTTTTGTTTTACTTCAAACTACCAGATGAATAAAAGCAGTGCTGACAAGCAGAGATTGATCTCCATGATGTAACTAAAATAAGTCACTCCAGCTGGAAATTGTGACAACGTGAATGTCTGCCACTGAAAGCAAATGTCTTGGTTGTCACTATATTTCTTTTTGATTGATGACTCCTACTATTTCTTTGTCTGTTTTCTAGCAACAGCAAATAATTGCTCCATGACAAGTTTGTTGTGTAGGCACTGCAAAGGAGTTTTGTAGAAGGAGGATGAAGTGCCATCTTTCCTGCATCTGTAGATAACCATCTCAGTAACACAGTGCATTAGAAGTGACCTTCTTTGAGAGAGTCAAATAGCATCACTTCTGATAAAAATAAATTGAAAAACAGTGTGTGGTTAAAGTCTTCACCAGCAAATAGGTCTGTGCTTGGACAGGGGAAACAAGGAAGAGGGATATTGGAAGTTCAGTGGACAGCAGCTCCTCCTTCAACCCTCAGTCTCCCTCTGTAATTGCAGTAGATAGGCACTACACAGAGGAACAAATTGAAGGGTGTACACTGCCAAAACTGCGTGGCTCTGTAACAGTTTAAAAATATGTGTTCTCTTCTTCTCCTCCACAGGGACTTGAAGCTAGACAATGTCCTCTTGGACAGCGAAGGGCACATCAAAATTGCTGACTTTGGGATGTGTAAGGAGAACATGTTTGGAGATGCAAAGACAAGTACTTTCTGTGGGACTCCTGACTATATTGCTCCTGAGGTAGGTGTGGGGCTGAGAGATGTTGAAGATCCACCATGGGACAGAGAACTCACCTCGAGACATGACTGTTGATCAGTGATAATGGAGGCTCCAAAATGCAATAGCCTACCTTTGAATAGTCCCAGGCTAAAACTGTATTTCAGTTTAACTCTGCAAGCTGCACCCAGGTGAAGGAGACCCTAAAACTAGCACTGATGTGGCTATGTCCAGTCCTGAATGTGCTTGAGCTAACAAGGGCAGGGTAGAGCTCTTGGGTCTTGTTAAGGCTGAGCTCTACCCCCTTGACTTGGATATTTGTGAGCTACCTGTGAGCTACTGTTCTGTGAGGCTGGAGCTTGCTTGGAGACTGTCTCCAGGTTGCATGCAGCATAGATGTACTAGAAAATGCTCTTTTCCTTCCCCATTTGATATCTGCTGATACAAAGGTCGCTCTGAAAGTAACGCCTGCTAGTTATTTCTATGCAAACTCTACAACAGATACAATGAGCACGATAACACCATTAGCAGTGTATTATATGTGTGACCCACACAGCTGCTGAGATGGCATCATGACTGAAAGGCATCACTAAGCTCCTCATTCTTATTATCATCCACTATTAAGTCTTTTCTCATGTTCAGCAAGCATCAATGAATATCAACAGGTGCAATTTTTTCTTCGCAGAGGAGTTCAGTTCCACACCTTTGCTTCATATGCGCTTCCACGTCAGATGCCATTTTGTCAGACTGCCCCTCTGCTGCCATCTGTCACACAGAAGCAAATTGTAACTAAATACTGGTGGGAAGATTCAAGCTGTACATACACCTCTGACATTATGAGCCAACATAATAAAATAGGAGATACTACTTTCAGAGCAGGCCTCGTACATGATGTAGAAAAACTGAACTTAGCCTTCATCTGCCCATGTAATAAATCCAGGTGGTCACAGACACTAGACTTCAGTTTGGACTAGATCCATCCAGAAAATAGAGTGCTCCCTTACAGCAGTGAGTTCAAACAATGACAGATGTCACTGTGAAGAGATTCTGACTAATTAGGTGGCGAAATGAGGCCAAAGAAGACATTTTTCATCTCGGAGAAGAATCTAAGACTCATCCATGTGTCATGTCTCACATCACTCTGAAATCCATTTATTTCCCTTTCAGAATCCCATTCCATTATTTTAGTGTTTTCATGATGGATATCAGTGCTTTCCAAATTGCTCTTAAAGCTTTTGGTTGTTCTTTTTTTTTTCCTTCCCCTCTTCTATAATTCATTGATCATTTACTCTTTACCAAGACCTCAGTTCTGATCTAAATTACTCCACTGCTGACACAAGGACAAGTCTCTTCAATTACTGGATTTCTATTGCCTGAGAACAGGTGTAAAAGTGCTCTGCCATCAAAATGAAATTGTCATTTATTTCATTTCAATATGCTTTCATTTTAAAAAGAAAATACATTTTTTTGGATCCTAAAGGAGAGCCAAATGATAATCCATTACCTATGATTTTACTTCACGAAATAGAAAGAGTCAGAAATAGCTCATAGGTTTATTTCTACACTATCATTTATTTTAGGGATCCAACAAGTGCATATAAAACATTTTACCTCCAAACTGAAAGCACTGCTAGAGTTTATGGATCAATTCTGCTGCCTGAGGGTCATAGAATCATAGAATCTTTAGAGTCAAAAGGGACTCTTGAAGGTCGTCTAGTTCAACTCCTCTGCAATGAACAGGGACATGGACAGCTGAATCTGGTTGCCCAGGGCCTGATCCAGCCTCGCCTTGAAAGTCTCCACATCTCTGGGCAACCTGCTCCAGTGCCTCACCAACCTCACCATAAAAGATTTTTTCCTTATATCCAACCTAAATCTACCCTTCTTAAGCTTGAAGCCATTTCCCCTTGTCCTGTCACAACAGATCCTCCTAAAGATCGTGTCCCCTTCTTTCCTGCAGCTCCCCTTTAGATACCGACAGGCCACTCTCAGGTACCTCACAGCCCTCTCTTCTCCAGGCTGCACAGCCCCAGCTCTCTCAGCCTGCCCTCATAGGAGAGGTGTTCCATCCCTTGGATCATTTTGGTGTCCCTCCTCTGGACACGTTCCAACAGATTATGTCCCTCCTGTGCTGAGGACTCCACCTCTGGATGCAGTACCAATTGGACCTGAGGACTTACTGTCAGTATTTCAGTGTGACTGCTAGCATTGTAATCTGTTACAGATCTAGCACTTTACTGTAGCTGTGCAATAAGAGGACTTTGGGTCAACAGACGAGCAAGCGTTTATCTTAAAAAATATTTGACCAAAAAGAAAGAAAAAGAATTAACCTGAAATGCAATTTCTGGACTTTACATTTTCAGAGAAAACAAAACTAATAAATCTTTCCCTTAACCAACTGAAATCATTTAATTTGGTTTTCCAGACACTTTATGATTTGAAAAGGCCTCGTAAAACAAATGCATCTTTTCAGAGGGAAAGGTTTGGATGATTTTGTTTATAAACAGACTTACTGCTTCCCTTTTTTTTTTTTACTCTGAGTAAAACATGTTGTTTATATTGCCTCTTATATTCAAATAGATACCTTTTTGTGATCATTTTTTGTGTTTCCTCTTTTGGAATTTTGGAGACAGGTATGTTAGTCATGAGCACTCTACGTCAGCTTGGGTTTAGACATAAGATATTAAGGTCCTACTTTGCTAGATGCTATATGTACCTTAGAGGGGGATATTCTCACTTAACATGAGGAAATCAATCAAAAAATGAAGAATCAGGTGGCACCTTATAGCACTGTTGGAAAACAGTCTATAAAACAGTCAATCTCAAGAAGCCAGTTCATCTCTTCCTGCCACAGATGTGTAAGTTAGATAAATCAACATTTTTCCTCCATTGACTCTAGAAAGACTCTGGAAGACTAGCATAATAAAATGCATTACCTTTAGGAAATCAAATGAATCCCGGTCCAAGTGGCAAACACCTCTCTAAAGCACTTACAAGACATTCAGACAAGGTAGTACAGTAGACTCAGACATGTCTACTGTACCTCAGAGCTAGAAGTAAAGATTCTCTCTCTAAATCACAACTTTTCAGTTATCAGCAAATATATATGCACTTGTCTAGGTGATTGTTTTCACTGTTATTTAGCCATTTCCATGGTTCACTATTGATACCTGCACTGCAGCTGTTCTATAGGAGATGGCAGTGCAACCAGGTTGTGAGCACAGGATCATGGATTAAAATGAACCATTACCCTCCCCAGCTCCAAAATCCTGATAACAATTCCAGACATCATAGACTTCTTTAGAAGATTTTTTAGACATCTGTACTGTAATTACCGATATATCATAGAATCATAGAATGGTTTGGATTTGAAGCAGCCTTTATGATGATCTAGTTCCAACCCCCTACTATAGGCAAGGACACCTCCCACCAGACTAGGTTGCTCAAAGCCCCATCCAGCCTGGCTTTGAATATGAGCCTGTTGTCTAGACTCCTTGATAACCAAAGGAGAAAAAACAGGGTTGCATTTTACAGCAGGTAGATATTTAGTGGTATATCTAAAATTTGCATAATTTTCTTATCTGCATAACCAGTATCTAAAGGATGGTGAGATTAATTCTCTATCAGGCAAGTCTGAGAGGTTGGTGGTATCTGGACAAGTTTGTAGGGGAAAACAGTGCCAAACTGATGAATAGGGGAGATCATCACCTCAGCCAACCTGTCCTAGTAAATTTCTGATGAAACCAAAACTTCTTGGAAGAAGGATTTGGGATACCAAGGAAAACTCTGAGTTATGACTTCAGGATCCTCAGGTGCTTTGTTCTATGCGAAGCTAAAACACATTTGAACTGACCAAAAGGGGTTGAACTAACATAGCCTGTGATTTGTATTGCAGCAGCATTGCATTTTTATAAAGATTTTTGAAGCCACTGAGCCTGTTAAACAGGCAGTTTAGCCATGTTGAGTTCTCGACACGTTGACACTACGTTCTCTTGAAAACAAATATAAATATTTGAACAATATGGATTTTATATGGTTGCATAATGCAGATCTTGTTTACATAGGGACTGAAGGAGTTATTTGGGTCATTTATATACTTAAATAGAAAACAAACTGTTATTCAGAGTGTCCATAATGTGAAGTACTGTTCTGGCACCCAAGTGTTGCTGTGATTAGAAGCTTCTTGAAGCACAGCACCTGTACCACTGACAGGTGCTCTGGCTCATGCTTCAGGTAGGAAAAGTACCTCTGCTGTCTGATTCAGAGCAAAGCAGCTGTTGAAGGATGAGAGCCTGGCCACATCTCTGAAGCTGAAATACTGACAACAGATATTTTATGTCTGTGTCTCCTGTCTTGGGCAGATATTGCTGGGGCAGAAATACAACACCTCCGTTGACTGGTGGTCGTTTGGTGTCCTCCTGTATGAGATGCTTATTGGCCAATCTCCATTCCATGGCCAAGATGAAGAGGAGCTTTTCCAGTCCATCCGTATGGATAATCCATTCTACCCTCGCTGGCTTGACAAGGATGCAAAGGACATTTTGGTAAAGGTAAGAATTGCTATAGATCATGAAAGTCTTTTTCCCCCATGCTGTCTGGATTTTTGGCCCTTTTCTCCTACACAGTAATGTGTAATATCCATTGTGAGTGAAGCACTCTTCTACCTCCCTCTAACAGCCATCCTTTTAGCCTTTTTGGTTCCCAACCATCACTGCACTTTGTTTCATTGCCTCATTCTCAGTACTTTGCCAGGTAGCATTGTAGCCTTTCTGGCTTGGCATGGAAATTCTTCTCGAGTTAAGATAGATAAAAACTTAGTGACATCATAATTAACCTGACAAGTTATTTTCTCTCAGTCAGGTTTTGGACTGACAATGAACATTATTTAAGCTAAGGCCTCTTACCTCATGAATGAGCATGGTAAGAAAGCATATACAAAGGGCTATATGATTCAGCTCATGTGAGTAAACTTGTTCATCACTAACTTTTGGTCACGTTTGACCCACAGTCCATACCTTTACGTTTGTACTTAGAAAGTGGCAGGGCAGTACAGCATTCCACTGCCAAATCATGGAGAACAAGAGATTGTTTTGGCTTCTGTTCTGTGAGCAGTGAACTCACCATAAAGTGATAATAATGAAAGCATTCAGAAAGCACTTGTTTCAGGAAGACATAGATATTCTGCACCTAAATTGAACCTTTTTTCTTCATTAGAAATGAGGGGTCAAATAAAGACACTGAAATGATCCAAAGCTATGGGAGGTGAAAGCAACCCCACGTAGCTCAGATTAATATTTACACAGATTATGCTTATATTTCAGCTGTAGGTATTTGCCTGACATAAATAAATCACCTAGACAAAAGCTTTCAAGTGTGATATACAGATTTTGCCTATGTAGCTGCATGCTTGCACTCTCAGACACATATGTTCTCATCACTGTAGCAAACTTGTTTTCTCTCCCTTACAAAGATAACATATGACCAAATTGGTTATCCAGTCAGAAATTTAGTAAGGCAGAAGAGTCTTCATGCTCTCATCAGTGTTGCTGAGTTTGAAGCGTGAAAGCCTATCTGATAGGATCCCAGAGAATACTTTGTTATTAATAAATAATAAATAGTAAGGTGTTTTATTTTTCTTCAAAATTTTAGCTTTTTGTGAGAGAACCTGAGAGAAGACTAGGAGCAAGAGGGAATATTCGTCAGCATGCCTTTTTCAGGGAAATAAACTGGGAAGCTTTAGAAGAAAGAAGGATGGAGCCTCCTTTCAAACCAAGAGTGGTAAGGCTACATCTTCTTTCATTTTCCCCCATCTCATGCTATTCTATCCTAAATCATTCTTTTCCCAAATATTTATACCCTCAAGCACATGCAAGCAATAAACCAAAGCCAGAACCAACAGTTCTATTTTGATCTATTTCATTTAAGGATCAAAAGTTTTCAGATGTGGGTCCTGAAAATCAGATAGCTCAAATCTTGTTTAGATTCATGGAGTCAGCATTGTGAAGGTGAATACATTTTGACTTCATATTTAAACTAGCAGCTGAAGGCACCAGGACTTTCAAAATGCCCTCAGACTTTTAGGGTCATCTAGAGTTCTATACATCCATACATAAAAGTTGAAGGAGGACCTTGGTCTTGGGCAGTCAGAATGGAAAATGTTGACTCTTGCTCAAGTGTCCAAATGCTGATTAAATTGTACAAAGGCTGTCTGTTGTGTACATCGGATATGTATATAATGTAGATGGCTGAAACCATCTACAATTTTGATCTGCCATAGCCTCACTCATTGTACAGGCATTAGAGAATTACGAGCTATATCTGCATATTGGCTAAGATGCCTGTCTTGGTATTACTCCTTTCTGATAGCTAAAAGGAGCCCGGGCCCGACATGTACACACCTGGGGAACAATAAAGTGAGGAACTCATCCCTGTTTTAGTTAGCATAAGAGGGGTTTGAATGCCACTTAGAATGCCTTTCCTTATCTGCATAAATACGGCCCGTTCTGCAGGATTTATCTGTTATTTCACTGCAGAGGATAAAGAAGGAAAAGTAGTTTTGGTAACCAGGTGGTCAGTTAAGTTAGAACAGAATCAGTCCTATTAATAACAGTAAAATAAAATAATTTACTTTGATATGTGCATCAGACTTCTATTTTTCAGTCTTTCACAAGCATTTTTTAATCAGTGGATCCAGTTTGCTGTTTTACAGTGTTGTAACATCCCTGCATGGCTGAATACGTGGATCACAGGCTCAGTACTTCTTATGTAAAATTTATTCCCATTACTACTGCAATAGGACAGTAATAAGAAAGTGATTAGCGCCGATTGCTGGATATTAAAAGTTCAGACAGCACTTCAGTGCAGCCTGACAAGTTACTGTGCATTATTTGGGCTCTAGTAGCTAAGTATAGTGGAAGAAGGCAGAGACAAACACACTGTTCCTTGGTGAAACTTGAGTCTACAGGAATCGGCCTGATACGTCCAGTAACATTATAATGAACATAAGAGTATTAGTGATTTGACAGTGTTTTATTTTCCCTTTTCTCGAAGAAATCTCCAAGTGACTGTAGCAACTTCGACAAGGAATTTCTGAGTGAAAAGCCTCGACTGTCTTGTGCTGACAGGGCACTGATTAACAGCATGGACCAAAATATGTTCCGCAACTTTTCTTTTGTGAACCCTAAAATGGAGAATATATTTTCCTGAGATCTGCCTTACTGATGGAGTTCCCCATACAATTTGAGTAGCATCTTGTCAATTGAAGACTATGCATGGTTGTTTTTATCAAGAACCCAGCAGAAAAACACATCAGTGAAGCTTTGTACCATGCCTGAAGGTTTTCAGCTTGTTCCAGCCTGGAGCAGATGCCAGCCGCTCTTCACTAAGGATGAAGTCTCATCGTGGTATCTTTTGGCCTCTCTCCTCTATTTTCCCAGTTTTCTTGAAGTTTCAAACATCTGAAAAGGAGGAGATGCCAAAACGTTTTCCTCTGTACTTGTACTCACAATCAATGGGTTTCTCCATAAGAAGCAGCAAGTGCTGATGATGTTTTCAGTGCCTATTTTTGCAATTCTTATCTGTACCCAGCTCCTCCTGAAAAATGAGAGTTGAACTCAGGTCCTGAGGGCATCTGGGAAAGACTTCAGGTTGGGTGCTTTTGCAACTTCCACTTGAACATGTGCAGAAATGAGCCTGCATGCACAGGAATGTTGAAGAAGCCAAATATCTCCCCTCGTGCCTAAAAAATAATCTTCACAGGTATTAGGATTCCTTTTTATGCCACACTGGGATTAAGAAATTTTGTAGGTGCACTTTACAGCGTTTCTATATCTCAGCCAATGTCTCAAACATAAAGGAGGAGCATTGTATACTCCCAAGTATCAAGATCAGTATAGAAACCCTGTGGTTTTACACTCAGTACTTGTGCAAAAAAGATGGGAGGTAGCAGTCCAGAAGAAAACACTGATAACCCATGTTCTAAAGCTTTAACTGTCCTCAAACATACCAGAATCATTGCAAAATGTGGACGGGACTGTCTGGAGTTTTTTTTCTGAAATTGAATCAGATATATAGAAGAGTTTTCCTCCAACCTTTCTTTAAGGATCATAAAATTAACCTTCCAACGATTGCTGTATTTTACTGGCACATTAGTAATCAGTCCTTATAAAGGTCGATATACTTCCTGTTGCTGTAAATGGTGCCTTGACACTTTGACATTCATTGCAGACACAAACATTGCAGTGTGGGGTAGCACACCAGTTGAGAGTGATCCTCTCCTTAACTTCATGATATTTTGCTGCATATTCTATCCTCTAGCAGGCTGTGAAATGTAGCTGGTCAATAATAATCTCATCTCTTACTCATTCATAACAATATATTTTAAAATAAAGTGGTGCTGTTTTCAGAAGTTGGAGAAACGCAGAATCTGCCAACTACTGATTTTTACACCAGTAAGTAGTGTCAAAATTAAGTCAAAGTCCAAACAGAAGATTCTTTAATAATTTAGACTTAAGTCATCCCAGCTTGCGTTTGGCTCTAACTGGAATGTGAAAATTTGGTGTTTTGTTGCATGAACAACCTCAGCCCCTTTAAGAAGATAAGTTCTAGAAGGTGAATCGTCTCAAAATCAGATTCTTTTTGGAAGTTCCTTTCTGGCTTCACTGGAGCAGATTGTTAACCTGGAGCTCCCAATAGGATGAATACAGCCTTGCAGACTCTGCAGCCACTGCTGGGATATCGCTGGCAGCGACTGCAGGCACTGAATCCTGCAAGGCTGATAGAAAAAGGTGCCTAACATTGATGAAAAAGAAAAGCAAAGCAGATTTCAGCCTTGTGACTTTTTGTGAAATTCTTGTTTGTGCTGCATAAAGTACAGGGGGATCTGTGCTTGCAGTTTGTGCAGTTGGTTTTCACGTTTAATTTGAACGGTTACAGTGGATTTCTGAAATGCCAGTGCTGTTTGTACAGTTTAATAAAATGTTGTATACTAATGGAAAATGGTTGTGAAAGTGATTAAATGTGGAGAAAAAACAGAGATGCTATGAAAAGCTGTTAAAATGTCTCTGTGCTTTCTGTGGGATGTTCAGACCATAAATACACAGGGTCATCAGGCACTGGGGCAACTGTTAACTCTTCCATGGCTGCACGAGCAATTCAAAAGCCAAATGCAACCTGCATTTTCTGCTGATGCCACAAAATACACATGGTCAATTTGTCCCTGTATGTGAATATGTTTATTTCTACTAAAGAGCTCATAGCAATCATCAGTAACAGGTGAGCACCTAAACCAGGATTCCGTGCTGTGCAGAGGAATCCAAGAAGTAAAATGTTCCTTTTTTGCTATCAGGGGGTGAGACAGCTGTAACCAGGATCTATAGAGTTGCAGAGCCAGATGTGAGGAGATGGTCAGTGTTTGAGGGCACTGCTGGCCATTTTTAGATTGGGTATTAGGAAAACATTATTCTTAGGAAGAGTGGTGAGGCATTGACACAGGCTGCCCTGGGAGGTGGGATCATTGTTCCTGGAGGTGTTCGAGGAAGGTCTGGATGTGGCACGTCACTCCCATTTACAAGAAGGGGAGCAGGGAGGACCTGGGTAACTACAGGCCGGTGAGTCTCACCTCCGTGCCTGGGAAGATTATGGAACAGATCCTCCTGGACAACATGCTTGATCACATAAAGAACGAGCACGTGATCCTAGACAGCCAGCATGGCTTCACCAGGGGAAGGTCATGCTTAACTAATCTTGTGGCCTTCTATGATGGAGTGACGGCGTTGGTGGACGAAGGGAAGGCGACCGATGTCATTTACCTGGACCTGAGCAAGGCCTTTGACATGGTCCCCCATCACATCCTCATCTCCAAATTGGAGGGAAGTGGATTTGATGGGTGGACAACCAGATGGATAAGCAATTGGTTGAAAGGCCGCAGACAGAGGGTGGTGGTCAATGGCTCTATGTCCAGGTGGAGGCCAGTAACGAGCGGTGTCCCTCAAGGGTCTGTCTTGGGACCGGTGCTCTTTAACATCTTTATTAATGACATCGATGAGGGAATGGAGTGCACCCTCAGCAAGTTTGCTGATGACACCAAGCTGAGTGGTGCAGTCGATACGGTGGAGGGAACGGATGCCATTCAGAGGGACCTTGACAGGCTGGAAAGCTGGGCTCGGGTGAACCTAATGAGGTTCAACACGGCAAAGTGCAAGGTTTTGCACTTGGGCCGGAAGAACCCCAGGCACCTGTACAGGCTGGGAGGAGTTGTCCTTGAGAGCAGCTCGGCAGAGAAAGACCTAGGGGTCCTGATAGATGAGAAACTTAACATGAGCCAGCAGTGCGTTCTGGCAGCCCGGAAAGCAAATGGGATCCTGGGCTCCATCAGGAGAGGGGTGGTCAGCAGGGATAGGGAGGTGATTGTCCCTCTCTACTCTGCTCTTGTGAGGCCCCATCTGGAGTACTGTGTCCAGGTGTGGAGCCCTCAGTACAAAAAAGACATGGAGACTTTGGAAAGGGTCCAGAGGAGGGCCACGAAGATGATCAGGGGGCTGGAGCACCTACCTATGAGGACAGGCTGAGGGAGTTGGGTTTGTTCAGCCTGGAGAAGAGAAGGTTGCGGGGTGACCTCATTGCAGCCTTTCAATACCTGAAGGGAACTTACTCCCAGGAGGGGAGTAAACTCTTCGAAAGGGCTGATAATAGCAGGACTAGGGGAAATGGTTTTAAGTTAAAAGGGGGAAGATTTAGGTTGGATGTTAGGGGGAAGTTCTTTACTAGGAGAGTGGTTAGGTCCTGGAATAGGCTGCCCAGGGAGGTTGTGGATGCCCCGTCCTTGGAGGTGTTCAAGACCAGGTTGGACAGGGCTCTGGGCAACCTGATCTAGTAAAGGTGTATGTTTGGTGGTCCTACTAGGCAGGGGGGTTGGAACTACATGATCCTTGAGGTCCCTTCCAACCCGGGTCATTCTGTGATTCTGTGATTCTGTGGCACTGAGGAACATGGCTTAAGGGGCATGTTGGGGATGTGTTGATGATCTTAGAGGTCTCTTTCCAACCTTCTGTTCTATGATTCCATAGTCTTCAACACCTCACCAGGGACTAATCAGCCAACTCCTTGGAATGACTGACAGTCCACATGCTATGGAAGGAATCTAGATAGCCTAACTCAGCCCAGATGCTAAATTTCTGTGCATTTAAAGATAGTTGAGCAACACACTATTTTAAATGTCTCACAGATGATGTTTTCTTGCAAGGGCACAGTGGTTTACACTTGGCAGCAATGCAGAGAGAGCCCAAGTACACAGCCTGAGGAAGGAAGGTGCTGAATCATCTCTTGTGGTTGAGTAACTGAAGAGCAGAAGGGTTTAACACCTCTCTGACCAGAGACAGGTTTTTCCACGCCCCACCTGTAGTTCTTGTGTAGCAATAGCAGCCAAACATAAGAATGACTTCTGAGGAAGTGCATGTTTTGTTAACTGTTAGAGCAGATGCAGCGGTAAGCTTACTGCAGGGCTTTTGATGCAAACCACAGGAAAGAAGTGGCTGCTTCTCTCTGCAGAGCATCTTTTGTTTAAAAAACAAGCCTATTGAGGCTGGGGGGAGGGAGGCAGGAGGGACGGGTATGTGCCACCACACGTGCTGCATTTCTCACCAGGGCCACAGCCTGAAAATTCGCCCAACTGTGTCTGTGGTATGCAAGGAGAGATGTGGCAAGCAGTAAGTGTGTTCTTGTGGTGAGAGTGATCAAGAGATAGGAGCTGACATGGGCTGAAAGCCAAACACCCACACGGAAATGAACAGGAGCCCTAGCAGTCACAGAAATGTTCTTTAACTTTGCCTTAATATGACACCTCTATAACTATCCCTCTCCTCTCTTCTCCTCCCCTTCCCTTCCCTTTCCACTTCCCCTTCCCTTTCCACTTCCCCTTCCTTTTCCGCTTCCCCTTTCCCTTCCTCTTCCCTTTCCCCTATCCATTTCCTCTCCTCTCCTCTCCTCTCCTCTCCTCTCCTCTCCTCTCCTCTCTTTCCTCTTTTCTCCTTCCTTCTTCTCCAAATAATATAATTGGCATAGTAGAACTTGTCAGGTCTTGCCAAGTTTGATTATTCATTTGCTAGAAGTCCAGTACTGTGCCAAAACCTGTGGGGTCACAGCACTGATGTTGGAGCATGGTGCCTGCAAACATCAGATTCAAACCTCCAGAATCACCTGCTTCAACTACAGCTTCTGGAGCTGCTTCACTGGACAGATACACAAATTCCTGCAGCTGGCATTCATCAAACTACACCTCAGGCTAATAAATAGATCAGGAATGGAAGTCAAACCAATTGAGTCACCAGGCTGGTTCACAGCTCCTACATAGGGCTACCTGTCCCATTGGGAAGACTGAGCTCCATTCTGCATCCTATCAAGCCTTCTGATGCTCGTGCTGAGGTGGAAGGCAGCTTTGCACAGTGATTCTAAAAGTGCCTGTGTCAGTACAGCTTCAGAAAGTGTGTACTTCAAACAGGTATACTCTTCCCTTTACAACTGTATTTTCATCTTATAAACTTAAAAACCAAGATCACAGCTGCGATCTGATTTGATCTCTCCCTCCAAGAGGTGCCAGATCAGCTAGTAAGATCATGATATGTACCCAAATTGTGCCTTGCGGTGTTGTGAAGCTACTGCAGGTCTTAGTGAAGACCACAGGAAGTTTTTCTACCTTTCCTGCTTACAAAAATGTTTTAGCTTTGTTGTATCACAGCAACCAAGACAGGGCATGCAAAGCTGATGAAACAGGGAACTAATGTACTTGTGGCTCTTCTGTAACTGGAACTGGTTGCAAACCAGTGGTTTTACACCGCTCAGCCGCTGTACCTGAGAATGCGGGTATCTTGCCTACTGTTGGTAACAGGCATGGTGGAGTCCTTTATCATCTATGTCAACTAAATATTTATATATGCAAGGATATAAAACAATAGGAAAATGAAAAGGAAATGAGAAAAAAAAGAGCAACAGCTTTGTGTTGTGGAGGATGAAACAAGCACAGAAGAAGAAAACAGAGGAGAAGGGAGGGATATAGGATGGTATAATTCAGATGGTATAATTTCACGCCCCTTTCATTTCCCTTCATTTGGTGTTTTCATCTACTGCTGTACTGTTTTTCTTTCAACTTTTCAAAGCCATTAGCATCTTCTCAGAACTGTTTTTGTAGATTAAGCACAGGATTCCAGAAGTGTAGGAGAGTGTAGGAGAGTGTGAGACTAGAACAGATGAACAGCTTTAATCTGTCGTCCTGGATGATACATCCATGTCTACCCTTACATTTCCTTCAGAAATGAAAGTATTTCTGACACAAGTCTGGATTCAGATCTCAATTTAAACACATTAATTCAGCTCTCTACAGCATGGAAATGCAGTTCATTTTTAGCTGTGATTCTTCACCGAGACTCTCAGGTACCCTGCAGGACTTCCCTGCACCCCTCCAATGAGCAATGGTCTCTTTTATTATCTTTGATGTATCTCCAAGCCCTGTTACCCCAAATTACCTCGAGAGCAGTTGGACACCTCTATGTAAGCATGAGCACTGTGGAAGGTGGACTGGATCTGCACCCATTCAGTGGCTACTCATGGGACGTTTGCCAGCAGCAAAGTACTGAAACAGACTGACCTAAAGACTGGAAATCTCATCGTGCTTTGTCCCTGTCAATGAAGAACTTGCATCAAAAATGAGTCATATGTGCATTGCGGTTGTTCAGAAAGGAAATTCTCAATCATCATGGCTCTCAGTCACCCTCATTAAGGGGAACCAGAGGACACAATATCCCCGTTCCCACCGAGAAGCCTCTTCCCTTCTCCTGCACTAAAGTGTTGGTAACCATGGAGGCATAAAACTCAGCATTTATGGTCTTTTGAAACTGTCTTTAGTTTCAAACTCCAGAGCATTCAAGAACATTCCATTTCATTTTCAATCTGAATATATAAAACGTTAAAAATTCAAAGAAAAATGCTGCTATAAATCTTCATTCACTTCCAAGAAGATCTTGTAGAAACTCACTGCAAACTCTTAACACCTCTTGAGATTTTCTCAAGAGGACAACAAGGCCTAGCTGATCGCTGACTGGGTTTAAGTTGGAGCAAAACTGTGAAGTAACAACATTCAACACAGCTTTGCACTGAAATGTGACTCAGGGTAAAGACAATCTTGTGGTTAAGGTGCTATTGAGTCACTATAGACCTAGATTTGTTTCACAGTACTGCTATATACACGTCCTGGGATCTGATGCAATTTGTCTTTCAAAGCTTTAACTTTTCTTCCTTTGAACAGAAGTTTATACTCTGTTGCTCTGAACTGTTCAGTTGACTTGGAATGGGGTTCAGGCTTAACTAACCAAGATTACCTAAGAGCCTGTTATCTTTTAAAATTTATTAAAATTTATTTAGATGCATCCAAGTTATCTAGGCTTCCTCTATTGTTAGAGAGTCTAAGAGTGTAATTCATCCCATTCTAAGGCAGACACCCTGAGTAGTCCACTGAACTTTCTCTTCTAGAAAGGGGAGTGAGTCCTACTCTCTCTGTATTTGTGTATCACCTTCTGCATTGTAGAGCCTCAATCTCTGATAAATACTGTATTGCCTTTGTATAAAACTGCCCCAAATTGATGTGAATGGTACTTACTTCTCCCAAGACTGGTGCTGAATGAACGTGCTGTGAGTAACATGGTACTGAAGTCTTTCTAGTGATGCTCTTGTTTGATAACTACATCTAGGAAGAACCAAGGAGCTGGTCCATTTCACTATCCACTTTCCTAGACTACACTTCATCTGTTTGTCCATAAGGCTATTGTGGACTGTGTTGAAAGCTTTGAAGTCAAGGCACTGAGTGCTCTCTTCTTAAAGATCATCTAGTTCCAACCACTCTACCCTTTCAGTGGCAGGGGTGTTAGAACTAGGTGATCATTAAGCTCCCTTACAACTTAAGCCTAAAACTGTGATTCTGTGATTCTGTGTTCCACTGAGCTAACTGTCTCTTCATAGAAGGCTTTCAGGCAGGTTGCTCAAGTACAATTACTGTTTTACAAATACACACTGACTTTTCCTAATCAGCTTCTCATCCTTAGAAAGTTTGGAAATCACTTCACAGAGGATTTTCTCCATCACCTTCTCAGAGACAGCAGTGATTTAGTCCTTCTTGAACTTATTAAGATGGGAGTGGACTTTTTTTTTTCTCTAGTCTGTACTCCATGGAAAAAGCTGGTGCATGAGATAGAGCTTAAATACTTCAAAAGCAAGCAGTCATTGCATGTTTGTCTGTGTCTGGATAGAGCTCAGTTGTAGCCTGCCTGCAACCTAGGTAAAACACCTTAGATACTAAGCCACAGAAGTTCCCCATAGTCCATTCTATAGAGAAGCTAAGTGGCTGTGAGTTATTGAGTGATGCACTGGTCTTTTAAATAATCCAGGACCACTCTCCAGTGGCACTCTTGAGTATGGTGAGTCAGCGTGAGATTTTTCATTAAAGCAATGATGTTACCTCCAAACCTCAAGTGTTGAAATTCTGGATAAATAACAGATGGACCACTCAATGGATAAGGAAGTGGCTGGATGGTTGCACTGAAAGAGTTGTGGTCGATGGCTTGATGGCCAACTGGAGACTGGTGATGACTAGTGTTCTGCGGGGATCAGTATTGCGACTGGCACTAACATCTCTGATGGTGACATGGACCAAGTGCACCAAATCAGCAAGTTTGCCAGCAACACCAAGATTGGTGATGTAGTCAACATGCTGGAGAGAAGGGATGTCATCCAGCAAGACCTTGACAGGTTTGAGAGTTAGGCCTGTGCAAACCTTATTAAGTTTAACAAGTCCAAGTGCTCTGCCCTGTACATGGGTCAGGGAAATTCCAAGCACAAATGAAGCCTGGATAGAGACTGGATTGAGAGCAACCCTGAGAAGCACTTGGGGGTGTTGATTGATGAGACTGTCTATGAGGCAGTAATGTCTGCTTGCAGCCCAGTGAGTTATTTGTACCCTGTACTATATCAAAAGCAGTGTAATCAGAAGGGTGAGGGAAGCGATTGTCTCCTTCTGCCCTCATGAGACCCCACCTGCAATGCTGCATTTAACTCTAAGCCCCCGATACAAGAAGGGATGAATGTGTTAGAGTAGATTCAGAAAAGGCCATGAGGATGCCCAGAGGGCTGGAGCACCTCTCCTGCTGAGACAGGTTGAGAAAGCTGGAGTTGTTCAGCCTGGAGAAATGTAAGCTCCAGGAAGACTTCATTGCAGCCTTCTAGTTCCTAAACGGAGCTACGGGAAAGCTGTACTTTTTATCAGGGAGTGTAGCTCTACAGTCCCTAATGGGTAATGGTCTTAAATTAAATGATGGCAGATTTAGATTAGATATAAGAAAAGTTCATTACTGTGAGGGTGGTGAGGCATGAAACAGATTGCCCAGAGAGGCTGTGGAACCTCCCATCCCTAAAAGAGCTCAAGGCCAGGTTGGATGGGATATTCCCATTTGACTGGTAGATATTCCTGCGGAGAGGATGGGTGAAATCTTTAAAGTCCTTTCCAATTCAAGCCATTCTGTGATTCTATGATTCTATGAAAGTCCTGCCAATAAATGGCAGTTGGAGAGGTGAACCATAATTATAACAGTCACCTAGAAGAAAACATGTTGTTTGAGTGGAGAGAAAATAAAAATTAAGCATTGCATCCAATTTATGATGTGGCCCTTTATTTTAAAGGAAGCTAAACAGAAAATATTCAGACATCAAAGAAAGAATCTCAGCTTTCACTTCAATATTCTTTTTTTATTATAGCTGTTAGCCTCCCGGTAGCAAAGGAAATGAGTTCTCTGGTAATCATTTCCATTTAATTTTCAGCTCCTTTCTGTTGATAGCATTGTGTATAACCTTTTTTTTTAACAGCTACTTTAAATTGTGTACTTTGATATTCCATTCAGCTGGTAAGAAAAGAAAAATAAGTTCTAAAAAAACATTTTATCTCTGCTGTACATGAACTCAGCAGGGTAATGTGATATCTCAGAGAGTATATTTATTTTAAATCATTGGTATTTTCCACTAGGGTGAAATTCTCAAGATTGCCTCCTTCCCTCATCCCCAAAATGTCACAGGGCCAAAGTAGTGGAGAAATAGGGACAAAATAGCATTGCTCTTTCAAAAGAAACAATAACACATCCAGCAGATCAAGTCAATCCCCGTCATAGTAGGCATAATAAAAGAGTAAAAAAAAAAAAAAGAAGAAGAATTAAAAAACTAACAGAACAGAAAAATGAAACACACTGTTATCATAAGGATAATAAATCCCATACCTCAATGGCATTCATGAGATAGTGAGATAGAAGTCAGCAAAGGCACAAAGTGACTTTTCTTGAAAAAGATTATGTTGAAACTTAATGATGCATATTAGTTCTCCTGGATGTCCAGTGACACTGCAATTCAGGTGGGAAAGTAAGCATTAGCTGTTTCTTTGGGCTGACCTGTCTCCACATCAAATCATACACTGGCTTGTCTTTCTTTTAGAAAGGAAATGAATAAATAGAAATTGTCCACGAAAGGTGAGAGCAGATCTGACTGAAAATCGGCCACATCTGGCCCCAAAACAGGGCTAGGACCTGCTACTACAAGTTGTCCCTTAAAATTTCAATTAAATGTCTTGATGGAGATCACCAACCATTTCAAACACTCGTGGGGATTAAGTGCTTGAGGAAAACAGATGTGCCAACACCGGCCATTATTTTTGGCAGTAGCAACTGTCCTGAAACACCTCTCATCTCCAAATGAAGGGCTTTTGATTGACCACTTGGGAGCTGTGAAGTGGTTCCTCAGCGACACAGGAGCATTTGGGAAAATAAAATCTGCATCTGAAGTATGCCAACATTTAGGACACAAACATAGCCGAGAAGGTGACTAGGAAAGTTCATGATACATGCTGGGACTGCAAAGGGCCACTGCAAGAGAAAAGATGGTGTTCCTCTATAACACAGCATTTCTTCCTTGCCATCACGGACCATTAAGGTTGGAAAGACCGCTAAGATCGTCTAGTCCAACCATCAATCCATCCCCACTAACCACGTCCCTCAGTGCCACATCTCCACATTTCTTGAAACCTCCAGGGATGGTGACTCCACCACCTCCCTGGTCAGCCCCTGCAAATGCCTCACCACTCCTTCTGAGTAGAAATTTTTCTTAATATCCAACTCGAACCTCCCCTGGTGCAACTTCAAGCCATTATCTCTTGTCCAGTCAACTCATCCCAATGTTCACTCCCCTCTCACCTTCCACTACATAGAAGGATCATTTCACTAGCAAAAATGGTTTCAGAATTTACCCTCTGCCAGAAATATTTGTTTCAGGACAAAGTAAAAATTAAAAAAAAAAAAAAACACAAAAAAAACCAACCAAACAAAAAACTCCCAGGTGTCTCAGTAAATTAATTTTAAAGAAAATCGTTGATGAAGTTTTCATGCTTATCAAAATATTCTTTTTGTCAGGGATTGCAATCATATTAATTTACTCCTAGCCATAGCATCTTCCTTCAGTGCTCTTAGAGGTGTCCTCAGCAAGTTCACATCTTGGGTTTAGAACTCTTAATGCCTGTCCGACTTTGAACATGGAGCTTTCATTCATGCCAATATCTTTCAGCTTCTTTTTCTCTCATTCACTCATTGAGTTTAAATTATTCCTTCCATTTTACTCAGCAGAGAACTGAAATCTGCTGATGTCAGGATCTCTGAACAGATGGGAAAGCAGTATTGATTATGCAGTCAAGAGTAGGACATAAATAGCTTGTTAAAAGTAAATAAAAATGGCTTAAATGCTGTGTACAAACCCTTATAAAACTCACTGAAGCAAATCAAATAATCCTTCCAGAAATCTATCTGAGTTTTTAACAAGGTGATGAAATTCAAGAGTCTTTTTCACTTACTGATGTTAGTGCTGATATAAGAGCTGATTGAATTAACAGTCTGGAACTGCTCGAGATGAGCACATCTCCACCAAATGAGATGTTTGCAGCTGATGTGTGAAAGGGAAAAGGGAATTAATGAGGGAGAGAGCTGTGGGAGGACAGGGGCTGCAGAGCACAAGCCCGTTCTGTTCAGAGTAGAGGGGGAGATCTGTTTTTCGTTAGAAATTCAGAGTCTGAGCTTGAGCACACTATGCTGTGCATGACACTCAGATTGGTGTCTAACGCCAATTAGTGTCAAAGGCCATTACACCATAGGGTAAAACCATGTGTGAAATGTGTCCTTATTGATTTGGGTTCAGCTTTATTATGTGTGTAGCCCTTCAGAACTGAGAGCATCCTGTAGTTCGTTCTCAAAATCCATCCATCCCTCCACCCACTAAACTGATAGCACCTGCCTGCTCCTAATGGCTGTGCTAAGTAGAAATAATTAGATATTTTAAACTACATTTTAGAATAATTAACATGTTAGGATTAGGTAATAAAGAGATTTAGAGAAATAAAATGATTTTGAGCTTGCAGTGCAATTGCTCTATCCCAACAACGAGTTGATCCACCAGCATATTCGCATTTGCAGACACTCAAACAGACACATAAGGACAAAGAACCATTCTGAGTGCTCCCATCCTGTTGGCAGCTTTGGTCCTTTCCCCCAAATGCTGTCCTCTGAAGGTGCCTCCTCCTAAAGGACATTGCCTCCCTCAAGTGTTCATTGCTGCAGCTGCAGACACATGCTGTGATCATACTGCCTTGAGACAGATACCTGAGCAGGGATTCAAACCACACAGATATCCCCTAATGGCAAAAGGATCTCAGCCCTTTGTCCTTTCTTCTTTCTCCTTTGTCCTGAGCCCTGATTTTGATCCACAGGGCTATGGTTGGTCACTATGATGTAGCTCCATGCTTTCTGATGCAAGGAGTTGGGAGAAAACCCTCTCCTTTGCTCCCACAACATTTTGAATGCTTTCAGTTTCTGCTTTCAGAGAAATTGAAATAAATGTGAAGAGAATTTGTTTTCAGAATGGAGTATTCTGCTGATATTTCTTACAGAATCAAAGTGCTTTGGAAAAGTCCCCACTTAAAGAAAGAGTAAAAGAGATTTCCCATTAGGCTCTTCAAATAAATTTGTCCTTTCCATGAAGGGAAGAATTCCTGGCTCCAAGACTTTCAGCAGTTGTCACAATTAGAAATATGGATCCATTCAGTGAAAGCAACAGTGCCACATTCTGACAAGGGAAGGGAAGGGAAGGGAAGGGAAGGGAAGGGAAGGGAAG
>JAPSGF010000134.1:59140-90309 GCA_035772895.1 Perdix hodgsoniae
GTTAAAGAAAAAAAATAGCTAAAGTTCAGGTGTCTGAGCTGAATTTTGGAAACAGTCCCTGCTTAAACATTCCTCAGATTCAATGGGATGGTTTTGCAGAAATGTTCAAAAGACTGTGCAAATTGCAGCACACCCATCAGCTTACCACTCACATACCATGCTAAAACCAATCTGAGCAAAGAAGGGACTTAAGTCTTTGTTTTTTTCCTCCTTCTTTTCTGACTAAATGAGACATACAGTCCAATTCCCTGATTGCTTCTCTTTTCATGTCTTTTTTCCTGTTCCATTCACCTTCTTGGCCTATTGCGACCAAAATGAACAGACAGAAGGAAAGCCACTGGGGTCAGAGCCTGAGATCCCAAATGTCAACCTGGCCTTCTGCAGTCTAGACCAACTCTTTCACCCTGAAGACAGGTCCCACCAAAACTGACTTTTGAATTGCTCACTGATGTATTCAAAGTTTTGGACAACGGATGCTTTTTTGGAAGAATGCCAACTGGCAAGAGTTTTGCTTTTTTATTTATTCTTTTAAAAATCATTCTAACAACTGAACAATTGCAAGGCAGAGCACAGGAAGACATTTAGCTGTTTAATTTCTCAGTGCATCCACAGCCGCGTGGATGCAACACAGTGTGTCTACTCATGACACACTTTTGGTAAGGCACTGGCACGGGCTGCACACAGAGGTGGTGAAGTCACCATCCTTCAAGAAATGTGGGGATGTGGCACTGAGGGATGTGGGCTACTGAGCATGGTGGGCTTGGGCTGATGGTTGGACTAGATAATCTTAGAGGTCTTTTCCAACCTTAATGATTCCATGATCGTGTGACAAAAGCAGAAAGAGCTCAGCTATTGGGTGCAAGCTATAAGTCTTGCTTTGCAGCAACCATCTGACCATTTAGCATATACGAGCTGGCAGGTCAAAAAACCTACTTACATTCACTAATGATGCTTTATCTCTACTTTTGGTTCACAGAATACTGAAGAAGAGAGTTTTTTAGAAAGAACTTGATCCTTACCAAATTGCTCTAATGTGGAGAGCAGTAGATACACAGAGAACACGTGACAAATAATCTCCTTGCATGGCTTTTCCCCTGTTTTGTTGTATTCTCAGCATCAGCAGATGGGGATTTTTCTTCAAATCCAAATCCAAGCTGATGGTCAGTTATCGCTTAATTCCCTTGAATGGTTTGTAGTTCTTCCAGAAGCAACACTTACAAACAGTTACAAATTCAGGTTGATGGTAAATGTATGTCCTTGTGAGAATCATAGAACTATAGAACTGTTTGAATTGGAAGGAACCTTTAAAGGTCATCTGCTCCAACTCCCCTGCAATGAACAGGGACTCCTCCAGCTCCACCAGGTGCTCAGAGCCCTGTACAGCCTAACTTCAGAGAGAAGGTCTTCAGTCTCCAGGGACAGGGCTTCAACCACATCTCTGTGCGACCTGTTCCAGTGCCTCACCACTCTTATTGTAAAAATCTTCCTTACATCCACTCTAAATCCATGAGACTGTGAGCCCACCTGAGGTAGGTCCCAATATTTTTCCTTCTTCTCTCCCAACTGTTACACTTAGAACAGGCTTCCAGCATACATCATTTTACGCCTGCAAATGTGAAATCTGTTTTTATAACGAATTGCTCTCATTAGCCACTTGAGTGGTGTTTTCACCCAGCAAACTCATTTGCTAAAATGCACACAGAAGATAAATGGATATCGATTGTGATTGTGCCTCAAAATCAGAGGGAATACCTGTGCTACCTATTTGACTGTAATTGCTATGATGCAGTAAATCTATGAGGGTTTCATGCCTTGAATAATTATTCTCGTGTGCTGAAGGTGTCTGAGGTTGGTATATATATACACTTCACTTACTATGGAAACTGAATCCAGTTGAAGTCTGGTTGAGCATGACAGAAAGTCATTTCTGCTTGAAACACAGCTACTGACTTAAATAAAATAATCTGGCAAATTTAGATAATTTCCTGCTACTGAGAAGCCGTACCAATACCTGCCAACCCTAACATCATTCCCTGCAGAAAAGCCTGAATCTGGATGACTAAGGGTGACTGTTCCTCAGCTCAGCATTCTCCCAGGTCACCTCTGAGCTCAGGGGTAGCAGGATCTATTATATGTTGATGCTCTCTAATACAGAGAGGGCCAAAATTTACTTTTTATTCCCCCTGGGCCTTCTCTGTGCTGTCTATGAAAGAGCTCTGAGGCTGGGGAATACTATGATTTATTTCTATTACAACCCTATTGAAAGCAACCCACATGCTCCCAGGCCATCAAACATTGCCTCCTCCTGCTTCTCTCCAGCTGTTAATACCACAGGTGAGCATTATTCCAGGTGTCACAATATGGGAAAAGGCTGAAGCCTCTCTCCTGCAAATTTAAAATGAAGCAGCTGGCCAGTGGTAAGACTTGTGATAAACAAGTGATACTGGGTAAGCTGGAAGCCAAAACTTTGGGTTATGTTACATTGCTCTACAAGGGTCCCAGCTCCTATCAGCATTCAGTGGTCAGATGCTTTCTTGTCTTTTAGCAGCCCATTTTCTATTCATCCTCCCCAATTCAGTTTATGACCATTCCCATAGCCTTACCCTCAGTGCCATTTCTACCCCCTTTATCTCTCTCCTTTAGTCCCTGTGATATCAAACACCTTCATGAACAGAAATTGTTTCCTTCCTGATAGATTGTCTTGATGGATATATTAATTCAGACCAAGGTTTCAAACCTGAACTCTCTTATTGCAACCAGATACCTCCAATGACAACTTTACTTGTCCGTGTTGTTTATTCTCTTACTTAAGAACTGGAATTAGACTTGATGATTCTTATAGGTCCCTTCCAACTGGTGGTATTCTACGACTACGAATTTGTTGGCAGCAAAACTAGAAAAATATCAGCTGAAGAAGACAAAGATTTTTATTTTTTTTAAGATGTATAATCACAACCATCCACGCTAATCATCTAAATGAACAAGATCTGAACTTGAACTCTGAAAATGAACTGTGGGATCACAGTGCATGTCATGGCTTGACTTTAACCTCCTAGCCTTCAAGCAAGTACTTAGTCAATCTTATCCTTGTTTCAAACCTTGGGCTTTAATCTCAAAATTTTCACAAACAGCACTTATGACACATGTATTTTGTAACCAGGAGCAATGGCAAATCTGTCATTAATTCAAATCTAGTCAAGTATAATCTCTTGATTTTGTTTGTTTCTTTGTGTTTTTTCGTTTGTTGGCAGGTTGGTTGTTTTGGTTTGGCTTGGTTGCAAATATCTAGTGCAGGTCTAGGTCAAAACCCAGGCACCTAGATAAGCACACAGTAGAAATGATGTACAACAACATGTACCAACACTGCTAGGAGAACTTTTTTCATGGCTTCATTGGGAAATATTTAATCTGACAGTGCTCTAGTTAAACGGCCAGTTGGTACCAACTTGGCTGATTTCTTGGGGATACTTTCCCAGTGCAGAAGATACTGGTGTGTGATGATACAGAGCTGTGTCGTGGTCCTATCACACCACATCAGTAATGCCTTGGATGAACATATCCAAAAGAGCTTTGCACAGCCAGACACCCAAAATATTACATGTTCCTTCACCGTGATAAAGGTGAATCTGTCTGTCCTACCATTATCATTCTTATGATGTCCTTTGTTCTATCAGCCTGGTGATTAAAACCCTTCAATCATACTGAGAACTTCTTTGGGCAAACTGGTCAAATATTACACCCCAAGTAGATACTCACTCTCTTTGCTCCCTCTGTGTATGCTCCTGTTTATCTACACACTTCTAGCATCTCAGTCATTCTTTTTATCTAGCAATTTTCTGTCATATAGATGTGTCTGCACCATCATTGGATGCATCAAAACTAAATCATCTTGGTGCTGCTCTGTGAATTAAAGAGATCTGATCCTTCCCATGAGGAATAAGGAGGCAGAAGAAGCAGAGTTCACCAATGTGTGGAAGACACTTAGAAGATCTATTCAAACACACAAATTTGAAATAATTGAAATTATTAATGAATCTCATTTTATTGCATCAATGACCTTTAGTAAAAGGTTGTTTTTTTTAAAAAAGTATCTTTTAAAGCAGGTTGAAACTGTCTTTAATTATTCCAGGAGTTTTTTCTGGGAGTGAATTACTAGTTGGATTCAGTAGCATGTGCTAATCAGATCCAGATGTCACAGAATCATAGAATGGTTTGAATTTGAAGGAGCCCTTAAAGACCTGAAGTCTAACCCCCCTGCAATGAATTTGTATCTTATAACATTAGATAATGCAAAGTTCCTGTACACTGATATTTACCTGGTGGGAAAAGCTCTCAGAAAACTTACTTTAAAGAGTGGATCTAACAACTTGCTAGACCTATGTGGTATGACTGACCACAAAGCTGGCTTAGTGTTTACTAATGCTTATTTCTCTCAGGAGAGTTGCTTAAGAGGTTGAAAATCCCTGTCTGTTCAGAGATGAAAATGGTCTCTGTGTTCCCTCCAAAAGTGAACACAAGATGGTGCTGCCATCCACCAATAAGTAGCTGTTTCTATTTCTCAGTGTGCTTAAAATAAGCCCATTTGGAATCCTTTGCTGATGAAGCTTTCCAAAAAGTCTCTACAGAACAAGCCATAACATCCCTTTGGCTCAAAATAAGCAAAGTTAAACTCATGTTGCTTGAAAGCTGCAAGCAGAAATGCAGTGATGAATTAACCAAGGGCTCATATTCTCTCTCATCCTGGGGAGGGGATGGGAGATTCTCTAGAGGACAGTAATCACCATAGGTATTTCTTATGATAAGACCCCAGGAGTCCGCACATCTATCTGCCCATTGCTCTTGCACAGGATTTCTTTGTGACCAGTAAATTTTGTCTTCTCCATGTTAGGGATTCATACAAGACCTTAGAGACTCCTCACACAGCATGCAAAATCCATGGGAATGTAAATGCCTAGGAGATCTGTCCCTCTCTGCTGACTGCGATTCACACCAGCTAACAGATCCAGGAGGATCTGTTCCATGATTTTCCCTGGCACAGAGGTGAGACTGGCAGGTCAGAAGTTTCCAGGGTCATCTTTTTTACTCTTTTTAAAAATGGATATGATATTTCCTTTTTTCCAGTCACCAGGGACTTTACCTGATTGCCCCAACTTTTCACATATCATAGAGAGTGATGTGGCAACCATATCAGCCAATTCCCTAAGGAATTTGGGATGCATTTCATTGGGAACCATAGATGTGTGGATGTTCAGACACCTTGAGTGGTCATCTTCAGGTCACCCTGACGGCAGTACAGCTAGGTGTCAATGACACGGGAGATACAGGCAGGCACTTCTTGATATCACAAAGCAGCTTTGGTTGGAAAGAGTCTTAAAGATCATCCAGTTCTGACACCCTACCATGGGTTGGTTGCCACCCACCAGATCGAGCTGCCCAGAGTCACATCCAACCTGACCTTGAATGCCTTCAAGGATGGGGCATCCACAGCTTCTCTGGGAAGCATGTCTTAGTGCCTCACCACCTTCTGAGTAAAGATTCTCTTCCTAACATCTAATCAAAATTTCCCCTTGTTTAGTTTAAAGCCATTTTGCATAGCAGTTCACAAGATTTTGGAGGTTAAAACACAGTAAGAAAGGGAAAGGGCAAGAAATCAGAAAATTTATCTGCAAAACTTCATTTATCAACACTACTTGTGAATTTATTTACTCAATCTTAGCTATTTGTTTTGTCATGCAAAACCACCTGGAGACCTTTAAAAATCTTTTAAAAATACTCTCTAAGAAGAGATGATGCTCTTTTTCACCCACCTATGGATTTTAGTTGCCTTATGACACAAGCAGGACAGCAAATTAGACACAAAACCCCTTCACATCATCTATTTTCACTTCAACAAGAAACCAATCAGTCCTTTGAAGTGTTTCTCATATGCAAATCCAGAAATGAACTAGAACATCTTCATTGTAATTGAACCTGAACCAAACCAATCTCCTCTCAGCCCCTACAAACTGTTTCAATGCCATTCCTAGAAGTCTTCGCTCCAGATTTCATCCTACAAAGCACAGACATGCATTAATAAACATTATTTCTCCCCTGGAAATGCATATAATTTTAGGCTAAGCTTTGAGGATTTCTTTCAACTTGACAGCATATCAAGTTAATAGCTGAGTGGTTGGAGCTAAGTAAACCAAACGGTGGAAAATTGCAGTGTGGCTCAAATGCACTCTAATTCAGTGGGTGGACCTTGAATATGTTGGTCTAATCCTCACTTATCTTTAGATCACTGCTTGGCTACTCCTTCCCTGCAATTGTCTTGATGTCCAGCAATAGC
This sequence comes from Perdix hodgsoniae, assembly GCA_035772895.1. Lineage (NCBI taxonomy): Eukaryota > Metazoa > Chordata > Aves > Galliformes > Phasianidae > Perdix > Perdix hodgsoniae. The sequence goes on from JAPSGF010000134.1 coordinate 65,469, forward strand.
CAACCCAATTTATTGTGTGGGTTTTTCTCCATGTTGCTTGATGGAGAGATCTGCTCCTTTTCAAGAGGCTGCACACAACTACCTGCTACTTTTCCCCTTTCACACAGCACCCTCCTTTTGGTCCATATTTCTGTGGCAGCTTATAATTTTAAAATAAATATAGCATGGGTGAGGGTGGGGTAGGAAGAGCTTCTCACAGGCAGACCACACAGCTGACTGGTTTTAAGCCCTGGTTAAACAGGTGAGCAGATTTTAGAAAAGAGAAAGTAGAGAAAAGTAAGCTACTGGGCTACAAATCAACACCAACTGGTGTACAAGTCACACCAAGTCCAAGAGCTTCTGCTGGTTGAGAGAACACGTGTTTTCCCAGGTTACCTAATGGCATCACTTGAACTTGTCAGAAACAGAACAGAGGGAATAAAAGATGCTTTCAAAAACTCTCATTTCACTGCATTTGGGGTAAGGTTCAGGCACTGCAGGAAAACTGATGCTGAAGGTTCATGCAATACAGCGATGCAAATAAGGCGTTGTGTGTTTCAAACCCCATTCATGTGGCAAGTATGTGCCCAGACACCTGTGTCCCCATACACATACTAATATTTGTTCTTGAAAAAAAAATAGAATAATAGAGTGATAGAATCTCTTGAGTTGGAAGGGACCTCAAAGACCATCCAGTTCCAACCCCCTGCCATGGGCAGGGTTGCTAGCCATTAAATCAGGCACCAGATCATGTTGCCCAAAGCCCCATCCAACCTGGCCTTGATCACCTCCAGGGATGGGAGGTGAAAATAGAAAAATAGAAAAATAAAAACCCTTCCTTGTGAAGCAAGTGTAATACAAGACTGATAGGGTCAAGGCAAAGAGGGACAGGGCAGGAGCGGGATCCCAAAGAGATGCCTCAATTTAAGATGAATTTAATGATGTTAAGAGACAAAAACTGAGCAGAAATATGTGAGAAAGTCTGGATATGTTGTCCTGGCCCTACTGATTGTGGTGCAAATAGGTTAAAGCATATTTGCTGTTCCTGTACTCAGCACTGGTGAGGCCACTCTTCGAGCACTGTGTTCAGTTTCGGGCCCTTCACTACAGGAAAGACATTGAGGCTCTGGAGCGTGTCCAGAGAAGGGAAACGAAACTGGTGAGGGGTCTGGAGCACAAATCTTATGAGGAACAGCTGAGGGAGCTGGGGTTGGTTAGTCTGAAGAAGAGGAGGCTCAAGGGAGACCTCACTGCACTCTACAACTTCCTGATGGGAGGTTGTGGTGAAGAGAGGTTTGGCCTCTTCTCCCAGGCAACAAACAGGACCCAGGGAAATGGACACAAGTTGTATCAGAGGAGGTTTATGTTAGACATGAGGAAAAACTTTTTCTCTCAGAGAGTGGTCAGGCACTGGAATGGCTGCCCAGGGAGGTGGTGGAGTCGCCGTCCCTGGCAGTGTTCAAGAGGCATCTGGATGAGGAGCCATGAGAAATGGTTTAGTGCTTGTGGTAGCAGAGGTAATGCGAAGATGGTTGGACTGGATGGCCTTATAGGTCATTTCCAGCCTTGTGATTCTATGATTCTATGATTCCTTAAAGGTCAGCACCTCTGTTCTCCCTTCCAAAAGGTCTCACATATCTGAAAATACTACTAGCAGCAAAATGATCCACCTTATAAGTTCTCTTGATTCATACAATTCCCTGAAAGGAGGTTGTAGCAGTTCCCAGGTAACAGTGATAGGACAAGAGGGAATGGACTTAAGTTACATTCATGTTGGACATTAGGAAAAATTTCTTCTCCCAGAAATTGGTAATACATTGGCACAGGCTGCCCAGGGATGTGGTGAAGTCACCATTCATGGGGGTGTTCAAGAAATGTGGAGATATGGCACTGGGGACATAGTTTAGTGGGCATGGTGGTGATAGGTTGAAGGTTGCATTAGATTATCTTAATCTTATTTTCCAACTTCTATGATTCTATGAAGGAAGGCACAGGAAACTGACTTGGTGATGATAGGGATATTTTCTGGCCAGGACTGTGCTGAGAACTGCCAAACTCATTCATCAGCTATACAGATGGTAATAGTATTCACCCGCCTGCAGCTTGGCAGGGGTTTGGAGCAGTGACCTAAAAGTTAAAGGCTCTTTGTTTATTACTAATCCCTGGAGCTATGCAGTCCCAAAGCCCTTCCCTTTCTGTGCAACACAAGACCAGCTTTCATAGCTGTACCCTGAGCCCAGTGATGTCAATAGAAAGACTGGCATTGTCTCTAGTAGCCAATGCACTGTCCCTGGATTCTGCAAAATTAGGCTGGCTTCTGCTTTTGTTACAATCAATACAAGTGTTAACCAGTGACCCCAGCTGAATGTAACTGGGACCCCAGCATGTGTCTCTTAGGAGTCCCAGCGATGCTGAAATCTGCAGACACCATTTGCTGCATATTTCAAAACATGCTAGATATAACCCTAGACCTCCAGAAGGTAGTTAGCGTCTACTAAGTGCTTTTTATTCTCAGAAGAATTGAATTCTTCCAACCACTTCTGGATCGTATACTCATTCAGGTTGGATAGCAGGAAAAATTTCATCTCAGAAAGAGTGGTGATGCATTGGCACAGGCTGCCCAGGGACGTGGTGGAGTCACCGTCCCTGGAGGTGTTCAAGAAAAGGGCAGATGTGGCACTGAGGGACACGGTTAGTGGGCACAGTGGGCATGGTTTGGACCAGATGATCTTAGATGTCCTTTCCAATCTTAATGATTATGATTCATTTACTTATCTCTGCGTAACCCTTTTTCAAAACTTGCCTTGTTTTTCCTAGGAGCTGCTTCTTCTGTGATGTGAAACCACGGTTGGAGTATAGGAACACCTTTCCTACTGACAAAAGGAGCAGAAAAATGAGAAGCTAGGCAAACAAGCATCAGCTTGTTGTTTTAAACCAGACAAGAACCTGTGTTAAAAGCAAAAGTCAATTTCTTGTTTTACATCCTTGAGCAAGATTTTTCCTAATGGATGCTTTCACAATTAATGTCCATCATGCTTTGCCCATTGCAAATTGTGCATGACCTACTACCTACTATCTACGGTTTTTGCCCTTCTCCATACCCACATGTTTTTTTTCCATCTCTGGATGTCTCCTGATCCTGCATTTAGAAACTATGTCTCTTCAGAGAGAGGGACAGTCATGAAAGTCTGAGTCAAGCATCCCAGAAAGGAGGACAAATTGCTCTCTGGAGTCATCTTCCTCTCCACACTGACTACTAGCGAAGCCAAATCAATTATTTCACATTAAGTCCTTTGCCTTCCAAAGGCAAAAGAAAGAGGAAAATTAACCCAATGAAAACTAACTCATCCCAATGATCAAGGCCAAATCATGCCTCTTAATTTTCTTCTGCAAGGTTAAGCCACAGTGTTTTGGGCCAGACTTTCAAAGACTCTCTTGAGTATTGGTTAATCATAGTAAGTAAAGTTGTTCTTTGTTGAGCTGGATATCTGGATATCATCTTCCCTTAGAATCCCATTAGCATCATATACACTGGGATCGGTTTCTGTGTGGCCTGTAGTGCAGTAAAGGTGTTATGCAGCATGTTGTGAAAAATCTGCTCTCTATTTTAGGCTTTTACTCTTTCCTTATTAGATGCTACTTAAATGAAAAGTTTGAATGAACAAAAATGCTGAAAAAAAAAAGAAAGAAAGAAAAAAAGAATGCATACCATCAAAGTCTGGAAATGATTATCTTCATCTTAATTTTATATATTCGCTCATTTTAAGCAATTGAGTCTTTTCTATGCTGAGTTCAATGCATCAGCAGCAAATGGTCCTAGTGCAGATGCTGGTGGAGGACTGACATTTCCCTCCGTGGCAGTAGATGGAGCTGTATCATCAATTATCTTTTTATCCACCCCAGAGAGCCCAGAAGTTTGAAGGTCTCATTGAGAATCAAAAGCAGTGGTGGCCAACAGCCTTCTCCAGCAGACATTCACTAGGACAGCTGAGGCTCTTCATTAAATTCCAAAGATGCCTTGTATAATTGCCATTTATGTTGCTTTACTATCCTGCATCTTCAGTGACAAATCTGCTTTCCTTTCTGCTGGTTCCTGAACTGTTCTAGCACTTCTCATTTCCCAGCTGATGAAATCCTGCAGATCTTTTTAGTTTATGTGAGCTAAATCCTCCTCCAGAATCTGATCTTCTTTCATTTTAAGAACTCTGTAAATTCCTTCTGCCAGTGCTTCCAGACCTACTACCTGCTAAGCTTTATACATCCTCTCTCCAAAAGCAAAATAGATTTCATCTCTCTACATTAATAGAAGCCAGAATTTTTAACATTACTTCCTTGAAGTAGCTCAAAACCAAAGCACTATGCATGCATAGCACCTTATTATTATTTATTGACAGGCAAATCGTAAGAACCCATTTTAATCATACCAAGTTTATCATCACAAATGCAATAACAACATTACCGCAAGACTGAGCAGCTGCAACCCATGGTCAGTGGGTTACTGTGAAAGGCATCTGTGAAGCTGAAACCATCTCCACCTGTAGCTGATCCTAAGCTGGGTGGCTATTTCTAAATCCATTTTATTCTAATCAGGGCTAAATGAGCTGTTCCTGGATGAAAGAACCTGCCTAAGTTTGTTGGCTTGAAACTTATGGTTGGACTCGCAGCATCTGTGAACTTCAGTGAGGCTTTTTCTCTACCTCAGGTTTTCATTTAGATTCTTTAGTGGGAACATTATTGTGTTGTCTGCCTTTGGCCTATTTTCCCTGGACTGCTCAGAATGAACACTTCCACAGTCTTTACCTTCCTGTCGAGTTCAGTTTAAATTTGCTGCAACATCCCGTATTTGTTGGGGTGGAAAAATTCACACACATGGAGAGAGTCTGGAAAAAAGGGAGATGTTGGTATGGTTCAGAAATGAGGATGTTCCCATGAATGTGTTGGTGTCACCAGCCACTCAAAATCCAGTAAAAAGTTAGATTTATGACAGCATTAGATGCCTTAGTCTCTGGTTTTATACACATATGTGCATAGATCTTGCCTGAGATGCCCCTAATTTATGGGTAGAGAGATGCTGGCAAAATTGATGGCCCTTTTTGAGTGTATTTCTCATTCTTTTCTTATCCTTGCCAAGAATGCAAAGGCAAAATGATTGCTCCCTGGCAGTCTGCAAAAGAATCAGACATTTTCAGCTAAGAGACCTCCTGCTCAGAGTGGAGGTTTAGGATCCTCATGAAAGGAGGAGCCAGGTAAGAAAGGGAAAACATATAGTTTTTAAATCACTCTACCCATCACCAATGCTTTTTCCCACTAAGAAAAATATTTCCCGTCTTTGTTCTCACACTCAGATAAGATCAAGGAGTTCAGGCAGAAGGGGGGCACTGACTAAAGCTATTGTAACTCATTCTGAAGCTCTCTGGTCTCAGGTAGGAGCTGTGTGAGAGCATCACATGGGAATTAAGGCGGGGGGGCATGGGGTTTGTTCTTGTTTATTGTTACTGCCTGAGCCTGAGCCGGATACCAAGGGGTGGCTAAGAAGAACAAGATGTACCCTGCTCCCTTCCTGTATCTGCCCAAAGGCAATTTATTCTTAAGCTTAGCCATGGCCCCAGAGCAAAATAAATTCCAACGATGAGCTCCAAATGCCAGGTATGCTGCAACGGAGCAAAACCTCAGTGTAGAAATAGTTGATGGCAAATGACTGACCAGAACTAGTCAATCTGTAGGGTTTGTACTATTGGTTTATCATCAGGTTTAAGACAGTTTGTATATAGGAGAGCCCAAAGTGTGGCAGTTAGGCCAGAAAGGTGGGTTACTCCTTTGAGTTTCACAAACTTTGTGCCCACAAAGCTCCCTCTGACTGTGAATCATCTTTGAGGATCATGAGAAGGCCTGGGAGTTGTTTAGGACACAGTCTCATGTTCTTGGTGTCACTTCAAAGTTCCTGGAGCCAATGGAAGCCCCATGTCCTACCAGGCAGCAAAGATGTTTTTGTGGTAAAACTGGCTGAAAATGACAGCATGGCAGTGAAAGGCTCCCTGTTCAAACCTGGTTTCTCTCTTTAGAATGTTCCCTAGACTTTCCTGAGGATGTTCAAAACTTTTTTCTTTTTTTTCTCTTGGATTTGGAGTAAAAAGAAACAGGTGAGAAAAATGAAGAAATTTATCACCAATTACCTAAACAGAAACATTGGGCTGGCAGGAAATGAAGTTGAGCCACTTGCCAGCATAATCTGAAGAGTGAGACAAGCATCTCTCAGTCTGTCTTCTGTATGTTTTCCGAAATAATGCAGTAGAGATTTCTTGCTTTGTACAGACTGAGTCCTTCACACTGGAGTACCTTTTGATGGAGCTCAACAAACCAGCCACCCACAGAGATCTGTGTAAAAGACATTGGGTTAAGTTTCTCTAGCAGGCAGTAAAGCCAGCTTCTGGCACACAACTCATTCACTAGACATATGTATTTAGAAAACTGAATAAAGCATCTAGACAACACAGTCAGTAGTTGGAGTGTCACATAACTCACTCTACGCCAGGCACCTACATACAGAATCATAAAATTGTTTGAGTTGAAAGGGACCTTTAAAGGTCACCTGGTCCAACTCTTCTGCAATGAACAAGGACACCTAAAGCTGTATTAGGTTGCTCAGCAACCCATCTAGGCTGATCTTGTATGTCTCCAGGCATGGGGCATCCACCATCTCTCTGGGCAACCTGTTCCAGTGCCTCACTACATTTATTGTAAAAAAAAAAAACAACCTTTTTTTGTAAAAAGTTTTCTTTCTGATTAGCTGGTTCCCTGCCTGGATTCTATTAGCTATTTTAACAAAGTCTCCACTGGGCTCCCAAATCACATGTCTATCCAGACACCTACATCATGTGTCTGTATCTGTAAGCTGATCTCTACACTGGCTTCCCAAGATGCAAGAAATAGCACAGTCCTGACCTGTGTGGGCTCTGATACTCACAGAAAAGGAGAAGAAAAGTAAATGGAAATTTCTCCTGCCTTGAAAATGTCCCTGGGATTTGCAGATCACTCAGTGCTTTTTCTGTGGACACAACAGGTGGGTTTTCATCACCACTGTGAAAATAGAAGATGCTTTTAAACCAGATTAGATTATCCGTGTGGTAGGTTGCATTACAGAATTCCAACATGACACTGCAAGAAACCAGAATTTCTCTTTCCTTGAAATGGCAGTACCTAGGAAAGTATCAAGATATTTGTTATTTTACAGAAAAACTCAGATAATATCTGGGGATGTGAAACTACTGATTTCCCAGGGGAGTTGTCGTCTACAAATGGGGGCTTGGTTTCTATAGAAGCAGTGAGCACAGGGCAGCTTCTCAAGGAGTCCTAAAATGAAGAAAATTGGGGAAATTGCTGTTCAATCTGCTGTCACATCACATTGTTCCTCAGATCAGAGGAAAGAATCACAGCATCATAGAATACTTAGAGTTACAAGGGACCTTTAAAGGTCATCCATTCCAACTCCCCTGCAATGAGCAGGTACACACACAGCTAGATCAGGCTGCTCAGAGCCACCACCACTCAGGGCAATGCGTTCCTGCACTCACCACACTCAGTGTAAAAGACCTTTTCCTTGTACTCAACCTAAATCGACCTTCTTTAAGTCTGAAACCATTTCCCCTTGTCCTATCAACACAGACCCTGCTAAAGATTCTGTCCTTTTCTCTCCCGTAGCTCCCTTTTAGATACCGAAAGCTCCCTTTTAGATACATTCACGTCATCCCTCTCAGAGTCCTGCCCTGCCTGACTTCAAAACTTCAAGGACTTTTGTGGTCTACTTTATAAAAAGAAAATTGTAAGCGGCAAGGTTTAACAACACGTGCATGTTGTAGCATAGCGAGGTACCAGCCCATGGGCACCAGCTATTGAAAAGCAATTATTCTGCTCATCTGGTCTACCTCTGACCAAGTCTCCCACACCTCTTTCTCAACAGGATGAAATTTGCTGACTCTACTGCATGTGTATTCCGACTTTTCAATAACTGCCACCACAGTGCAGCATGCCTGGGTGTTGGCAGATAGGCTTTAGAGTAGGAGGGCACCGCTCTGCAAGCCTTTGCTTTGAGAAATTCCCCCAGAATTATCATATTGGGCCCTATTCCCAAAACATGTCTAGACAGAGTCATTTAGGATAGGCCGTCTTATAGCCTTCTGCCCTAAAAAACCAGCTACAGCTGAATTGGTTATTATTTGTTTATCAAAAGTACTGCAGTTACATCAAGGGAATCGGAGATCCCTTTCTCCCTGAATGCCATTCAGAAAAGAATCAAAGTACAGACACCCACACTGTGGGGAGCACACAGCCTGAAAAGATTAACTGAATGCACAGAGGAAAGAAGCAAGTGCAGGAAATGTGCAAAGTGATTCAATTATTAAAGATCTTGGAACAAGCACGGATACATGCAAGACAAAACCATAATGTTTTCACCTGTGTTTTCTCAAGCTCAAGCATTTGCTTTCAGGGCAGGTGTTTGGCAAGAGAGAGAAGGGAAAAGTATGAGGATTGTTTAGGTCTTATGAATGCATTGAACTTTCATGCTTACAGGAAAATGAAGGCAGATATTTTGTGAAACTCAGGGTATCGTGAATCGCTCCTCCCTGCAATTTAAGACATTGTTTGTACAAGCAAGATGTCCTGATTGGTTTCCTTGACTTTGTAACTGAATACGAGACTGTGTTATGCAAGCTATAATTATTCCTATTTGGAAACAATTTTCTCTTTTACTTTGAGGATTCTTTGGGGAATAGGAGTTAGCTCAAAACAGCATGGGTTGCCAATGCTAAATATAACAAAATCTTCCAAAAAGTTTAATTCTGTCCTAAGTCTGTATCATTACAATGCTAATGAACTTTAAATTTGGCAAAGGATGATCTCTTCTTTTAACCTTCTGTTGGGTACCATGCTATGTCCAAACACTATTGCTTTAAACTGAAGCTCACGGAGGATTTGGCATGACTGAACACTTCAGGATTTGACTCAATTTCAAAAGAATGACACCAACTTCTCTGAAGTTAGAGAAACAAGCTTACAAACTGCAAGTTTTGTATATTTGACAAGAAAAACAAAGGGGTGAAAAATCTCAGACTGCCTGGAAACTCAACCAGGGTTCATGGAAGCATGATGACTTGCATGAATACTCCCAGAGTACACAAACACCTGCATGAATCTATGGTGCCTTGAAACAGCAGCTGCTCAAGTGGCTTATCAGGTGAGAGCTTGCTTTGGAACCAAGATTTTTTCTTCAGGATGAAGGTAAGCTCAGTTGCACCTTCAGGTAGTCTCCGTAGTGCTTTCCCTACAGTGTTTCCATAGTACATGCAACATATACATACACAGTCCTGCAGCCAGCCCTTGCATTTGGCCACTCTGCTCTTAGTGGCATGAGGGCAGTTTTCAAGGGAAAGCTATGGTAAATGAGAGCACTGGGAATGTCCTAAAGGTTAATAAGGTCATTTTAGATCAGCCTCCTTCTGAAGTCACAGATGTACCTATGGGCACTGCACCCGCAGGGCACGTCTACACCAAAGGACACAGACACTGCAGGGAAAGTCTTGCTACACGGTACAGACTGGGACAGACACGGCACAGAGTGGACAGGGATATGACTTGTGATAGCCAGGGAGGTACCCAGATGGCCATTTTGCTGCAGAGGTGCAGGAGCAAGGGCCATTGCCCACTCTCAGCTCCCACCCACCTGGGAAATGCAGGTCTGTAGAGGCAGTGTATGCTGACAAAGGCTTTTTAGCTGCTGAGATAATTCTGCAATCTTTTTACAAGGATATAAACTAGGCCAACACAAGCACTGCTAGACAAGCTCTGTCTCTTGGGTTGGAACATGTTTTTTTTCATGCCTCTGTGAACATACCTGTTCTCACTAAATGGCTTTAGGCAGTCTGCCCTGTTGTTGTGGCTCACAGGGGCTCTTTTTCTCCTGGTTCAGATGGTTGCTTTCTGGGTCAAAGTCTGGCTGCAAGCACGGCCTGTGCCCCATTTCCCTTTCTTCTTTGTCCACAGCAGAAAGGCTGTGATGCCCTGTCAACATGGTCCAGCCCTAGTGGTCCGTGGCTTAATCAGACACAACAACTTGCACTGTGCAATTCTTTTCTCTTTCATTCCATCACATACATTGCTGCTGTATTAACTGGAGATGCACAGCCAGAACTGTCAGAATGATGGTGATGGTCTTTGTCTCTAAATTGTCATATGGCTGAGAGATGTTCACCATCAGGATTAGGGTGGAGCCTGCCTACAGGTGGGTGCTTGGATAGTCAAAGTCTTAGAGTTCAGTTCTTCCCCTTTTTTCCCATTTTCACATTAAACAATGCAAAACCGAACCCATTCCAGGACAAACTTTGGACTTTTCCCAGCACTACATATTGCAGACCGAGTGCCCCCTGCCAAGGGAAGACACGGATGTCTCTGAGATGATGAGGTTCTCTATTGCAGGCAATAGTATCATGTGTTGAGCACAGCCCCCAGCAGAACTAGCAGCAGAGGTAAAGACCCAGTCCTCCAACTTTACCCCACTGCCTCTCCTGGAAAATCACAGCACTCTAGGCAATTTACTATTGCGAATCAATAGGATTTAACAGAGCCAGATACAACCCCAAAAGAAAGAGCTGATGCCGCTGTATCTTGTCAGCAGTGAATGAAAGCATGATCTGCCTTTGTTGGCATTTTCTGCTTTGTCTCTGACTAGCATTTGCATCTCCTAATTAAAGAAGTATGGGCAACTGTATAAATATATATATAGGATTGCATTAAAGCCCTGGGATCTATCTGACAGCCCAGCATGATACAGCAGCATTAGTGATGACTGTTGCATCGTTTCAAATGACCTCATTTGGAGTGGAATTACACTGAGCCCGTGCATGTTCTGACCCAGACAGTTGCAGGCACATGAGTTTTAATATAAATACTCCAACTGACTTGCATTTGATTACCCTTTCCTTTATAAAGGCTGTGAGTGCTGCAAGTAGAGGTAATCTGTGCCTGCATGGTTAGGTATAAGTTATATTTTCCATCAGATAGCATTCCTCAGTGGACTTTCACTGTTGGGAGTGTTGGGAGCTGGCAGATGTCTGGGGAACTTTTATTTAGTCTCCTCAAACAACAGAACAAGGTTTTGCCATGCTAGACTCTCCTCTATGGAGGACATTCTCATTCAGCTCCATGAGGTTTTGCACAGTATTTCTGTATCATCTGCTTCTAAGCCGCCAATGCCATTCCAGATTCATTTACACAGAGGGCACTTTGGTTTAGGGCAGTGTCAAGTGCAGCCCAGGCTGGACAGGTTTTTCCACTGACGTCAAGAGTTGAACTTGGTCCAGAGGTGACTTTACAATCTCAAGCATTATCTTTCTACCCCCCTGAGTGTGGACCCCTCTGTTCACAAAGCAGTGTGACTTTTGTGAGAGCTATTGCTCAGCAGAAAAACAAGGAAGGAAGGGAGAATTTGGATTTCTTGGATTACCTACAAAATTGGGTTACCTTCTTAAAGCATCAGTAAAGGTTACCACTAACCATGCCCTTCCAGTTGCCAGTGTTTAAATATGTTTCTGAGTCTTAACAGCAGGAAGCAAGATGAGAAGTTAGATTATCTAATCATTATCTCCTGTAAGAAGGGCAGCTGGGTCAGTACAACATTGCTTAGCATGACAGCCAGTATATAAATAGGATCAGTACTTACAGATCAGGAGGCTGCTGGTGACCCAGGGTAAAAGAACGACTAACGTATAAATATTACTGAGTTGGAAGGGATGTCTGTGGATCATCAAGTTCAACCTCGATACACAATGATCCTGCTCAGAGCCTGGTGGTGATTCTTTGGAGAATCTATGCAGAAGGCTGAGCAGGGGCTTTTGTCCCAAAAGTCAATTAATGGCCTTATTGCATGCATCAAGGGATCGCCAGGGACAGATGGGAGAGTGATGGAAATTCGCCAGCAGAGGAGGGTGGATCTGTGCTCTCTGCTGCCATTGATTTCCCACGTGATGATGGAAATCAGCTTTTCCCTCCCCATGACCTAGAACAGATGCAGCACAGGACTGTCATGAGGATCCATTAGTTGATAAGATATCATCATCCCCAGGGCAGGAAAAAAGATGGACTGATGCAGCACTCAGGCTGTGCTGTGAAGGCAGGGACATCCCTGTGTGTCTGAAGGATTTTCTCTGCATTCATGCTTCAATACAACCCAAGTCAGTCTGTCTTGTAGGACCCACAGCACCGTTCATGCAGCAGAGGGACCAGAATTGCTACAGCAGCCAAGAGACAAGGAACAAGGCACAGAACTCTCCCTGCCCAGGAGCAATGGACCTTGGCTGTCTAAGTTGAGAAGGGTTGGGAAATAAGGGTCAAAATGATCTTGATGATATCAAGAGTTAATTTTTCAGGTTGTATATTAAGAGAAACTTCTCTGAAGGAGTGGTTGGGCACTGGAATAGATTGCCCAGGGTGGAGACACTGTCTCTGGAGGTGTTCAGTAAAAGGGTAAACGTAGTACATAGGGACGTGGTTTAGTGGACAACATTGATGGTAGGTGGATGGTCGGACTAGAGGACTTTAGAGTTTTTTTCCAACCTTAATGATTCTATAAGAGGCTTTTATGGAGTGACTGAGGAGCCAAAGCAAGGTCTCTCAGCCTGTCCCATGTCTCCACGAGGCACTGTGCCTTGAGGAGTCAGGAACTATGTTTTCTGTTTTGAAAGCCATCGGCACATAGTACTTGTTATCACAGAGGGCTCCCGAGTATTCTGTGCATTTCCTGGCAAACCTCTCTGCCTTTCCAGTGAACCACAGCCAATAAGAACAGCCCTGGCTTTTGATGGTGTTTTTCCATCCTTTACTTCCCCCTTAAAAAAAAAAAAAAGAAAAAAAGAAAAAAAGAAAGAAAGAAAATTATATAACCTAGCCATTTTTAGAAACACAGTACCAGGGCTGCTCAGCAGATCAGTCTGATATTGATAGTTTCAGCTTTTGTGACTTCAGAAAGCCAAATTCTCTGCGAGCTGGGACAAGGCTGGAGCTGGAGGAACGGGGAGAGGGCAGGAAGGCAGAGTGAGAACAGAGCTTAAGGGGCACAGGCAACATTTTTCTGTGTTTCAGCATGTGCCCTGGTGGAACAAAGGATGCGTTATACTGTCTGCACGCTGTTTTCTGACCTGCAGTTGACTCAAGAAGCATTTGCATTCATAAATGCTCAAGTTGTACCCCCTGGGAGGTGAAGGAGGGAGAAGAAAGAGAAAGAGGGGGTTTATCAAATCTGGGATCGCTGCAGAACTTGGAAAACAATCTTTCTTCACTCTTCCAGCCCCACTGTAAGCCAGCCTACTTGTTTATTAGTCTTTGTAATGGACAGTGTTTGCCAAGACAGGTCCCCAGTCGGTGAGCTTGGGTTGGAAGAAACAGATTCCCAGGGTCAGCCCCCTCCCCATCATAACCCCAAGAAAGTGATGAGTGCACGATTTAACTCTGGAAGACCTAACCCAGCACTTCTCATGCTGAAAGAAATGGTCCACCAGGAAGGACTCATCTCTTCATTTTCCTGTATGTGAGCCTGGGGATGTGGGGAGAAACATGGGGAGATCTGATGGTGGGTGGGGAGGAAAAATGAGGGAGGTAGGATAAGGAAAGGAAGATTTGTGGGCAATTCTGGGGGGAAGAAGGAACATAAAGAGGAAGAAGGGCTGGACTGCAGGGAAAATCTAGCTCCAAATTACTGAAATATGAAGGTGCAATCTGCCAGCAAGAGCTGAGTTGAAGTCTGTCATGCACTGAAGGAGAGTTGCAGAGTGACAGAGCAGATCATAGAACCTGGAAATTCAGGGGGTCAGAAAGAAAAGAAAAAATCAGGTCAGGTGGATCTTGCTTATCAAAATACAAACTGATAGCAAAAGGCATCAGCGATGTCACAACCTCCTCTTTGCTGAGATAGACAATCCAAGGAGAAAAATCCACTCTTCCAGTGAGAGGTTCAGCTGTCCTATCTTGAACTCTTAACTATACCCAAAAAGAATATCATTAGTGTTCAGGGAAATAGAACTATTCCTTACTTCTCAGCTTTGACAATTTCCGTATGTCTGAGCTATATTAAAGAAATCAGCTAGAAAGGAGATGTTGTAAGTGGAGTAAGATACCTAGAAGGTCATGAGTGACCTGAAGAATGTTAATAGCCAGTGACTGCTCACTGGCAGGCCAGCTCTGAATACACTGCAGTAGAGACATGGTACTGAGATAGCATTTTGGCCTACCTTTGCACAGTTATTCTTGTGTTCTGCTGTGATATGTGTTAAGCACCTCAGGGAGAGATTTTGGTGCAGAAAATCTACCTGCTTTTACAGAGAAGAAGCAAAGGAGCTGTTGTAGAGATTCCAGGAAACCCCAACAGATTACTTCAAACCAGCCAAAGAGGAATACATCGATTTAAAGAAGTGATTTGGGAAGATGCAGATGCATCCAAGAATAGTCAAGGCATGCTACTAAAAAGCAACCAGAAAGATTTAGGGATGTACTCAGACGACATTTATTCATTAGGCAAAACCAAGATCTTTAGAATCTTCCTGCTGTTATTGTGTGGAGTCCATCTCAGCCAGATCAGGGCAGTGAGCAAAAGATAGAAGGGTAGGAAGAAAACAGATGCTTTCCCTTCCATTTATGCATTTCTCCAACAGGTTTAAGCCATCAGTGTATAACCTTTAGGCTTGCCTGGGCTGCACTGAGCGAAGAGGAATTGTTTTGGGCCACATAGATGCAGATCACTCCAAAAGTAATGCCTCCTATACATTTCCATTGATGCAGCAACAGATACAAAGAGCACAGTAACACTGTTTTTAACACAGTCACCACCATTAGCTATGCATTTTTTTCCAGCAGTGAACAAGAGCCTGCATGCCATGCTTATAAATACCTGTACCAGCAGAGGTGAGCCACTGATGTTGTTGTCGCTGCTGAAAAGCACCACCCACTGCCTCACTGCACTGCTATCCACTGCTTGGTCTCTACAAACATTCAATAAGTGCTGATGAATGACAAGTGCAACTTTTTTTCCACAGGGAGGGATTGAGTGACACACCTTTGTTTCACGTGCACTTCCATGTCAGACACTGTGTTGTCAGACTGCCCTTCTGCCACCATCTGTCGCACAGCAACAAAATGTAATGGAATATTAATGGAAAGGTTCAACTTCTACTGCCATCCCATATGATGTCATGGGCCAACATCATGAAATAGGAGGCATTACATTTCGAGCAGACCTCATTAAATATATAATAAAAAGTAACAAAACTTATTTTAATTTTTAATGGTTTTTATTTTTTTGTCAAAACGTATTGAAAAGAGAGCAACAAAACCATCAAATCTTGTGGCATATTCAACCTTATGTTTGTGAAACCAGCATGTCAGTCTGGTTCAATGGCAGCGGCTGCAATTCTCAGTGAACTCTCAAGGTGCTTTTGATGAGATTTTACTCTTCCTTCATCCTTCAAAGTGGTGGTCTGGTAAAGAGACATGATCAGAGAGGACTGAGGAGATCTGCATGGAGCATCTCAGAGGGGATTTTTTGCTGTCTCTCCCCAATGGTTGCCACCATCTTTCTGGGGAGGTGATTTCCAGTCAGTGCAATAGATTATTCCAGTTACACATGGCATCAAAATATCTTCATCTTGTTTCCCAGTCTTGGATAGGCTAAATATTTACACACAGCTCCCACTTCCACTTCAAGCAATGTCAGTTCTGCTTAACAACTCATTTATTGCTTTGAGAAGTGACTCAGATCTGGACTCATCATCCTTTTTTTTTTTTGCTGCTGGTGGTTTAGGGTGATTTTTCTCCTTGTAAACAGATTGCACAACAAAATTTTGCTTGCACGGAAACAAGTCACCAGCGTGAGGTTCAGAAAAAGAAAAAAAAGCCTGGTTTATCACCACCTAAAGGTTTTCTCTCCTCAGTACTGCTTGCAGCTGTAGCTGAAGTGATGGGCTCTGCACAACAACACATTTCCCAGTGCTAGACCATGTGTAGGAAACGTGTAAGAGACACGGTCCTGTTCCATTTGCAGGGCTGCTTATCAGACTGTGATCGGTACAAAGGGCACAATCCCTGCACCCCAAGGCAACCAACAGATTCCCTACTGCGCTGAATGGCACCTGAGGACGGGGACGGGACACGTTGCAAGCCTGGGGACAACCACTAGATGGGGACACGAGCACACGGGTCCATAGGTCTCCATCTGGACCCCAGGTGGTGACACATCAGCAGCCTTCTCAACCCTTTGGCATGGCCAAGGCTTCTCCGGCGAAAAAGAGCCAACAGCTGTCTGCCGAGTCCATCAGAGCCCAGCCATGCATGCATCCGTGACCATAGGGCTCAAAGGACAAAGCTTGTCTCCATTACAGCTTTCAGGGGTCCATGAACATCAGTAGCAGACCCCATGTGGCTACCCCTTGAGATTATTAGCCATAGAGCTTTGCTTTTGAGATCTGCTCCAAATGACTTCTTTGCTCAATACTCCCAGCCAAGCTAATATATCTCAGACTATAAAAAGATGCCTGTCTGCTTATCTCGAGCCTTCCACTCTTCAAAACCATTGCTGGAGATAGCCTAGGAGCTTTCTGCTGTCTGACTCTTGACAGGATGTCCCACAAATTGGGTCTGACTGCACTCAGCAGTGCTTCTTCTGAGCCCGGAGGGACCAAAGCATGTGAAAACTCACACCATCCCTTAACACATCTTTCATGCCCTGCTGGGGAACAAGTTCAAGAGGCTGCCAAATGTATCAGCCACAGAGCCTGAGCAGTGGGCTGGATAGTTCTGCAAAGCCACCGTGAGCTGCATTTTGCACACACATGCATATATTCCCCGCTTCAAAAGGAAAGGGAGAGGGAACTGACCCCTGCTATGCCCTATTTAGTGCTTCTGGTTTCACATAAAAAGATCTAAATAGCTTCTGCTAATGATGTGTCATCAGTTAAACAGAGGCAAGTTATACGAGGAAAGAAGCTTTGGCTGATGCGAAGTCCTGATGACAGATCTATAGAAAAGCTCCTTGAGAAGCTTCATACTCATCCTGAGGGTTACAAAGGAGCCAGTGGAACTACAGTGGAGTCTGCTTGTCCTCCAGGAGCCCTCGTGTTTGTCTCCATAGGATCACAGAGTCATAGAATCATTAAGGTTGGAAAAGACCACTTAGGTCATCCATTCAAACTGTCAACTGATCACCACTATGCTGACTATATCATGTCCCGAAGTGCGATATCTAATAGAATCATACAATCATGGCATCTATCTCCTTGCAGACAGACATATCCCATCATTTCTTATGTCCCAGCTGATTGAGATCAGCCTCATGAGTTTTCCCTCCACTCTGAGACATGTGAATCCACATCCCAGTCATTGAAACCTCTGGAAAGTTAATGACATATATCAAGAATGTATGTCACAGAGAACCTATCACAAATCCACACCCCTTTTCATCTTCAGACATCTACCCTGTGGTCACCACGATCTAGAAATATTTGATCTGGGATTTCAGAGTTGCAATTCTGTCTATGTAGTTCCCAGCCTAACTCCTTGTTAGCCGTTGCCAGCTGAAGAAAAAGAGACTTTTTCAGATGATATTGTTTACCCCATGTGACTGAAGCTCCTTGTTCAGTGCTAGAAGAAAGTAGCTCATTGTGAAGCTTTTACCAGCAGCATGTGACCAAAATATCTTTCTCCTTTCTATTCAGGCCCAGCTGCTCCTTTGCTGATAGAAGGGAAGTCCCTGCAAACAGAGAGCAAGGAAACGACACACAGCTGAGCAGTTGTCTGTCTCCCATGAGTCAGCATGGAGAAGTTTTCCTCATTTCCCCTCCACCAGCCCAAAGCTGCTTAAAAAATTTTTTTTTTGCTCCTTTTGGCTGGATTTTCTGTGTTTTTTTTTTCAGCTCAACAATTTCTGGATTCTAAGGTCTGCCCTCACTTCTTCATTTATGCTTGTGGTGTCTTCATGTGAAAGTACTGATCAAGTACAGGTCTTCTTAGCATCTGAATTTAGAGAAAGCAAGCTGCTTTCAGTCCTGAATGACAGAAGATCAAGAAGGGAGACCTTATTGCTCTCCAGGACCCCCTGTAAGGAGGTTGTAGAGAAGTGGGAGTCAGCCTTTACTCCCAGGTAACAGTGAGGGAATGGCCTCAAGCTGCACCAGAGAAGGTTCAGGTTGCGTATTAGGAAAAAAGGTATTCTCAGAAAGGCGTTGGAACAGGCCTCCCAGGGAAATGGGGGAAACATCCCCCAAGGTGTTAAAGAAAAGGGTAGGTGTAGTACTGAAGGACATGGTTAGTGGGCAGAGTGGTGATGGTCTTAGATGGTCTTTTCTTTAATGATGATCTTAGTGGTCTTTTCTTTAATGATTCTATGATTTTATGATTCTAAGAGTCAGTTCTACAAGTTGGTTCATTTTACTTGGGGACGATGTTAGAAGCAACTTTTCCTGTACAATCTTCTCTTGCCTACAAATACCCTTTTCTCTTTTCTTTCTTTTTCTTTCTCTTTCTCTTTCTTCTTTGTCTTGAGATACCATTTTTATGTTGCAGTGGCTATGGCAGCAGAGGATGGCTGCTTCTACTGAAATCCTGTCTTCATTCCTCTTATAGAATCATAGAATGGTTTAGGTTTGAAGGGACCTTTAAGATCACTGAGCTCCAACCTCTTTGCAGTAGACAGGGTTGCTCTCCCTCCTGTTCACATGCTCCCTTCAAGTATTGGAAGGCCAAAATGAAGTCTGCCCAGAGTTAAACAAGCCCAACTCCCTCAATTTTTATTCACGAGGAGAGGTGCTCCAGCCCTCCAAGCATTCTCATTCTCCAAGCCCTCCTCCAGATCCACTCCAACAGCTCCATATCCTTCTTGTGCTGAGGGCCCCAAGCCATTCCTTTCATGAAGGAATCACAGAGCTTAGATCTGCATGCTTGGAAAGCATTTTACCAATAGTTGGGCTGACCAGACTTTGTGCTGTAAGGTCAACAGAGAAAGATCTTCTAATTGATCTGAAGAGTTTTACAGTGAGAGATTTATTCTACACACTCGTCTGCAGCAACAGGAGTGAAATAGGCTTATTTGGCCAATGTTATCAGGATTTTCAGTCTCTTCTTTATATTCTGGCCAAAAAAAAAAAAAAACAAACAAAAAAACGCTGATTCAACAGGCACAGGACCAAATATCAACGTGCAAAACTGCACATCTGCTGGCTGCAGTTCTGCCTTCACTTCTCTTCTTTTGATTTCCTCTTTTCCTGCACCCAACAAGTATATTTAAGAAAGTCACGTTTCCAATGAATTCTTCCCAGAGACCTGACCCTGAGCATTTTCGCAGCCTCTCATTCCAAACCACTGAGAGGACTGGTAACACGGCCTGGAAACAAACTCAAACAAAGCTAGTATTTCTCAGGAAGTTTGGGCTAAAGACAAAAATAGACAACAATGCCTTCTGTGATGGTTTGAGCGCTCAGAGATTTCGTATCATTTTATTTCCCTGGAAGAGAGGCTGTATCATGCAGGTCCTGAAATATCTTTCATTAGATCCATTTGTGCTCCATCTCTAGCGACCTACTCTTGCTCCTTCCACTTGCAGGTTTGTTGCTGTGTTAGTCCCCAGAACCATTCCACATGAGCCATCACAAGCTCATGACAGTTTTCCATTTGAAAACCAGACATTTCTGGTAAAGTGTACGTGACACAGACTTCAAGATGAGACTTTCAGACGTGTCTTTCATTGGATCAGTTCTCCTTCAAGCACATCTGCATGCAGCAGGAATTAAATTTCTTCTAAACGAGCTCAAGTACTTAGGATGGAAATCAGGTTGAAAATTGAGAATTCCACCTTTAGGTGTTCTGAATAACAGAGCAGATAATAGCATAAAAGCAAAGCTAAGGATTTGTCAGTTGCTGAGGATCTTCAGAATGAACTTGGAAAGTCATGGTGTTTCTATATGTCTCTGTTTCCTCATTTGCAAAATAAGCTTCCAGTTCCTCATCCTTATTTCCTCTTGATTTTCAAAAATCTTTGAGATTGAGGGCTGAAAACATCAGATGAGACCTTGGTACCACTGCTGTTTACCTGTACAACCAAGGAAATTGGATCTTGCAAAGATAACATTTGGCTTTAAGGCATTTCCTAAGCTCTGCAGGAAAACTATGTGTGACACATCGTTAGCCATGTGAGGAAGGCAAGCTGTGTGACGAGGTTTATTTTATTTTATTTTATTTTTTTTACCAAAAATACACGTGTTTCTCCTAGACAGACAAAAAAAAATTCAGACACTATTGCTACTGTTATAGAAACACAGGAGTATATGAGTGTGTGGGAGGGAGAATGTGAATGCTGAGCTGTTCCACATTTATTACAGAAGGTAATGAAATATTTCCATGCTCATTGTTTCATGAAAAAAAAAATACAGAAAATACTTAGAAATAATTGACATCTTTTTTTTTTAAATCTTCTGCAGCAGAAAAACATGCCCTGTGTACACATGACATTTTTGCCTTTGCCTCTCTCCCATGTTCCTACATAACCATGCATTTCCTCTGCCTTCTCATCCTCCCTTGTCATCAGATGCCTGTGCTCTGCAACAAGATTTCTGCATGCACAGAAGGTAATTTAAACAACTAGTAGGATTGTCCTCTGTCATTTGTGGCATTTGCAGCCACAGAAATGTGCCGCAAGTTTTAATGGAAGGAAAGGCCAAGGATCTCATATTATAAAAAGGCAGAACTTTATGGGCTCATTGGAAAATTGCCCTTTGCTAATCCTGCTGATAGTAAAACTGGTCTGGTGTAAAGCAGCCCAGCAATAATCTATTAATCGTTCATACTGACTTATTCCAGCATAGATTTTGGTCCAAATTCAATCACAGCAGTGTTTCTGGACCTTTAGATAACAGATGCCAACCTGTCCTGTGTGAAATGTCTTCAGCTTCAAGTCTGAGGTTTAGCTGAAGCAAGAAGGATCAGCCCGAAGCTGGAACAAGTTAGAATACCAAATCTAATTTGAGATAGAGCAAGCAGTGAGGAAGATGACAGGGGATGCAATGCTCCTTGATGCATCTTCAGAAGGCTATTCACGCCCATATGAATATTTGTCAGGTCAGACTGTAAATTAGACTCTGCTAAAAAAGCATTCACTCCTGGCTTCAGGCATCTGATAGAAAAGACCCCAGAAGTGTGATTGTTATATACATCTTGTGAAACTGTCAGTGGATTTATTGAAAATTGCAACAGACAAATCACCCCTTTCTTTCTGTTATCAGTCTGCAAGATGGGGAATAAAATTAACAAAATGCTGTGTCTAAAGGCGTTCATTTCATTAGTACAAAAAACATCATTACATCCTGACGTTGTCAGGGGGCTTTACTGCAGCTATGAGCCAGCCACCATGGGTTACTTTTCACAGTCCGTTGGTGGACTGCAAAGGCAGAAGAGGGTTTTAGCCCACATTGCCCACGGCAGGTATTGCAGGCACAGACGAGACACTCAGGACTGTTGACTTTGCTGCAGACAGTCGGACTGGGGCAGACTCAGACAGCAACAAACCCTTTGTGAAAGCAGCTGGGAAACAGGAGCAAAGACACTCAGCATTCACCCGTTCCTGCTGAACAAATTTAACCCGTTCAGGATGCAGTCTGAGCTCAGCCTTCTCAGACAAAAAGGTTCCCTGATTTACACCCAGCTCCTACTTTCTCTTTGCAAAGTCCCTGAATTCAGTGACAATCCAGAAGCACGGGGCTGGACTTTCAGCATGCACTCAAGCGACCAACCCGAAATGCAACGCCCCATCTTAAGCTTATTCAGCATCACTTTAAAAACTCACATGTGCAAGAGTGAGTTTCCCACTACCCTACACTGCTGAGAAACAGTCCTGTGCCTCCATGCCCTGATGATAAGGAGCTGTTCTTAGCTTTAAGGTCTTGTTGCTAACCCAGGGCATACAACATCTTGAAGAAGATGGAGGATAAGATCTGGCATTGCCTCTTTTCTCCATACCATAGTATTTTTCAAAACTGCAGCTCCAGCTGAGGGTCAGTGCTTCCATAAGTCAGAAGGGTTGGAGAATCATAGAATCATAGAATGGCCTGGGTTGAAAAGGACAGTAATAATCATCTAGTTTCAACCCCACGCTGTGTGCAGGAGAAGACAGTAGCTAATAAAATCAGAGCTACTTTTAGGCTTGAAGCCCACTTCCTTGGAACTTTGACTTCCAGCGTGGTGCTATGGGTGTAGATATTGACTCTCGGGAGGACAAGGCACAACAGGCTTTATTCTGAACTGGGAAAGTCTATCCATGTTGTCCCAGCAGATGGATGGACAGAGGGTGACATCTCAAACATAGTCTGACTGTTCCATAGAACATCCTTGGGAAAAGAGCTGGACCTGCGTGAGGAGTGATAATACATTTGTGCCCATCTGTTGCAAATGGGGCTACGTCCCTTCACAGCTTTATTTCACCAAAGGATTTTGGATCGGTGCAGCAAGTGGTGATCTATGGCCAGGCAGCATGCCAGGCAAAACCAAGGGTGAAAGGTGGTGGAGATGGCCACTGCAATCATA
Source organism: Perdix hodgsoniae (assembly GCA_035772895.1). Classification (NCBI taxonomy): domain Eukaryota; kingdom Metazoa; phylum Chordata; class Aves; order Galliformes; family Phasianidae; genus Perdix; species Perdix hodgsoniae. The sequence goes on from JAPSGF010000134.1 coordinate 88,053, forward strand.
GCTTGGGATGAGGTGCTGGAGGAGCTGGAGGACAATCACAACATATCCATGCTCCTTGTTAACAACAAGGCATGTTTTCCTCATTTGTGGTGATAACTGCAGTCCTTGTGAAACATCCCAAGACCAACTTGTGCATAGGTTTTTGGCTGGAGCTGTGCCAGAGACCTGGAATGTTCTCCCATCGTACTTGTGTTGGCTATAGTTTATCTCTTCCATTTTATTATGTCTAAAATACCTCTTTCTGCCCCAGGACTACTAACATTGCATGTCGTCCTGTACTTATTGTATACCCTCTGCTGAGGAAGATGCCAGTACTGCTGCATCTACTGAAAAAAAATGTACACACTTTGCTCCAAAAGTAATGCCTCCTATTTATTTCCATGGAGACTACAACACATACAAAGAACACAGTAAAGATTTGAAAGACCAAATTCTCAGCAAGAAAATACTGTTTTTCAACACAGTCACCACCATGAGCTGTGCATTTTCATTTTTGCCAGTGATGAATCAAGGGTCCTACATGCTGCATTAATAAAGGACTACATGGCCTTCTGGAACATGGCTTGTCTTTCACATCACCATTGCTGAAATGCAGTACTGCCACCTCTCTGCACTCACATCCACTGTTTGGTCTCCATAAACATTCAGCAAGCGTCAATGAATGTCAATTGGTGCAATTTTTTCACATGAAGGAATTCGTGACGCATCTTAGCTTCGCACACACTTCCATGTCAGACACCATTCTGTCAGGCTTCCCCTCTGCTGCCATCTGTCACACAGCAACAAAATGTAACAGGATATTGGTGGAAAGGTTCAAATTCTACTGCCATATCTCCAATATCTGCCTCTGATGTTGTGGGCCAACATTGTAAAATAGGAGGCATTACTTTCAGAGCAGCCATTGCATTTCAGATCAGGAAATAGTGAGTTCAGGACTCGTTGTTCTCTAAAACTGATGAGGGTTTGCACTACCTTATACTTGCCTATAAGCCTTTGTGGGGTTCCTGCATCCTGTTCAAACTCTGGATACAGCAGAAGTATTATTTTTATCGCCTCTATCTACTGTGGAGATGCCATGTGTTGATAAGCAACCTTCTGAAAACTTCACAGTCACACATATATTAACCTTGATAATTACAATGATAAAAACACTTAGCTTATGCAGAACCCTGTTCATCAGTAAGTTGTAAAGTGCCTTCCATGGGTCTGTTGTGACAGGAAAAGGGGAGTTGGCTTAAGACTAAAAGGAAGCAGATTTAGACTGGATATAAGGAAGGTGTTGATGATTTTTTACAATTAAGGGTGGCGAGGCACTGGAATAGGATGCTCGGAGAGGTGGTGTCTCCCCATCTTTGGAGACGCTCAAGGTCAGGCTGGACTAGGCCCTGAGCACCTGATCTATCTGTAGGTGTCCCTGTTCATTGCAGGGGAGTTGAGCAGGATGACTTTCAAGGTTCCCTTCCAACTCAGGCAATGCTACCATGATTCTATGATGAAAGTCACCTTCTCACCCCCTTTTTAAGATGAATGGATATGAAGAAATATGCCTGCAGTCAGGATACTTAAAGTCAGTGAGCCAACCTTCTTCTGCCTGATACTGGTGCTTCAGTGTGGGGACAAGCAGTTTGTTTTCAAATTCCAAATTAAAAGACATTGAATTATCAGACACTGTATGATCTTAGTGGTCTTTCCCAACCTTAATGGTTCTATGGTTGTAAGAACTACTGGGACAGCTGCACACAAACACTTGGAGAGGTATTTTCATTTGACTTATTTACCTTTTCCACTTCCTTTCCAGTAAATTGGAAGACTTAACTTGCTGTCTGACAGCCTCAGGAAGGTTTTGCTTAAATTCACTGGAATTAATTTGCCTGATCGATATTAGCCAAGCAAATGGCCAGTGCATGAAACTGCCAGTAGTTTGGATATTTTTTGGCTCCAGAAGAGGTTAAGTGAGGACAGTACAGCCTTGAGATTTGGCAGCCCCAAAGGGGAAGTCTGTCTCAGAGAGCACCGCCTGTTTTTCAACTGAAAGCGTATTTCCTCAGCTGCCTCTAAAAGGAAAGGTTAGACTTAATTTAAAGCGGAGTTTTAGTAGCCTGGAAAATAAAATTAGCAGAAAGAAAAGTGTTTCTCCTTTCTTCCCTTTCAAATGCATTTTTCTTTTTCTTTCTTTTCTTTTCTTTTCTTTTCTTTTCTTTTCTTTTCTTTTCTTTTCTTTTCTTTTCTTTTCTTTTCTTTTCTTTTCTTTTCTTTT
>JAPSGF010000134.1:94677-111152 GCA_035772895.1 Perdix hodgsoniae
GAAAGAAAAAAAAATAGAGAAAATTAATTAAATTCAGGATTTTGAAAATATTTACTTTGGACTAGAAGCACCAAGATAAGTTCTTTCCAGAGTCAAGCTTAAGGCGGGGGAGAACTATTCTGGAAAACGCTAATATTTCATTCTGGTTTTGACTTATTTGGGAAGAAAACATCAGCATTTCTCCCACTCTACTCCTGTTTCGACTGCAGCACTGTAATGCAGCCCCATATCCAGCATCCTTGGCACCTTCTGGGAGCTGACCCAGCCGTATGTTTTACTGGAAACACATTTCTCCATGCCCAGGCTTTCTGGAGGTGGGTTTATGTCCCTGCAGAACAACGAAAAAAAAACAGTGGGTTAAGAAAAGGACTGTAAAAAATATAGGAAGAAGATCTTTGCACAGCTCCCAAAGCCAAAAGAGGAAATGATGAGAAAATCTTTTCGTACAGAAGGGGAAGATATGAGGTGAAAATTATGTGCACAGCTGAACCAATGATGAATTCTCTTTTCAGGATCATATGAGAGGCATGAGTCACATGCTGTCCCTATCTCTACCTTGGAAGGACGAAGTGCAGCATCACAGTTTGCAGTGCATTCTACTGGAAATAATCCCTGCTGGACAAAAAGCTCTGTTGGAAGCAACTGCAACTTCCAAATGCCAGGATTTGGAAGCCTGCAAAGAGTGACAGTCACAGGAATTGGTATTTGAACAGGAAAAAACAGTGCCAAGCGCTATATTTGGGCATGGTTATTACCATGTTTATTATTGTTATCACCGCTGGAATTACAGTCCTGGTTGGAGATGGTGCCTGAGATCAGATCTCCTTTTAGCAAGGGTTGTCCGCAAATATTGCAAGAGGCTGTCCCTTCTCCCCAGACAAAAATAAACAAAACTGTTAGAAAATACTCTTTTTTAACGAAAACAAGGTTGCCCTGCGTGTATAAGCAAAGCTGGGCTCAGAGTATGCAGAAAAGCTATGCCAAGCTCAGCTGAAATCAAAGAATCATAGAATGGCCTCGGTTGAAAAGGACCTCCAAGATCATCTAGTTTCAACCTCCCTGCCATGGGCAGGGTTGCCAACCACCAGACCAGGCAGCCCAGCCTGGCCATCTAAGAAGTGACTCCTCTGAGTTTTATCTCCTAGCAGACAAAAGGAGGAAGGAAAATTGTTATCTGCTCTGAGGCATAATGAGATGAAGTAACTTGCCCCCAAACCTGCAAGATCTCCTAAAACTCAGCTCTCCTCATTCAAAAAAATCTAGCTGCTTCTAAATGGAAGTTCAGTGGGAGGAAGGACTGAATACAAAGGCCAGTGCCTGGGCTCACTGACCCACAAGAAACCATTGGATTATCATCTCTTAAAATCAAGGCAAAACTCCTTAAGGTCACTTGCTTGACCTGACCTTCTGTGTCATTTTTTCCACCTCAGTTTCCCAGCAGACTTCTCCATCTGCTGCTTCACAAGAACACGTAAGTCTCATAGGCCTGTGTTGCATCTGCCAGCCCCATGTGAAAAGACCAAAAGTGACATCAAAAACTTCTGTTCAAACAACAGACCCTTCCCTATGCACAAACATCCCCATTTGAGGAGGACAACTGACTTCATGTTAAGGTCAGTGGAAACCTAGGGCTATAGTAATGGGCATACTTGGGAGATGTTTGAAACCAACTGAGATGCTTTTTGGGTATCTGGATTATCAGGACATCATGGACCTAGAAGATACAGGATCTTCAAGAGATGTGTTTCTCTCTGGGGTGGCTGCTGGAGGCTGGGGAAGTACTGCTTAGCCTCACATATGATACCAAGCAGCTCTGCTGGGAAACTGAATCATGTCCCTAACTTCTGAGGTAAATCCCAACCATCCAGTGTACACTTTCCTCGTGGGTTTTTAATTCTTTCATACTTTGAGTTTTGCTAAAATGAATAACTGGGTTCATCCGATCTTGTGGCAGCTTTTTTTGGCAGCATCCCACATGATTTTTCAAAGGAAAATATTTCACCTAAAAGGAAAGCGTGGTACAGAGATATGGGCTAAGATGCCTGTGGTCATCCCAAAGGCATAGCTGGAAACAAAAGGCATAGCTGGAAACAAAATCCAGTTCTCTTTAGCATCAATCCAGGTCTCTAACCATGAGGTAAAGCTATGCCTCCCAGCCTCTGATCCTCAGATCCAGGACAATGTCTAGGAGAGTGCAGTGGTTGGCTGAAGGCTGCCCTATTTCCTACAACCCTAAGTTGAAAAGCAGTGACATTTCCAGCATTCATTTTGTCAAAGCCCAGCCTCATTTCTGAATGTACTGAGAGGCAGATGTCCATCTCAGAAATCATTTGGGACCTTTAAAGAAGAGTTTGGGGCACACAGCCATATTACATGGCTTTGATGCAAGAAATCCCAGTTGCATTTGCTGCAGTGCTCCAAAAACTTTAAACTTATCCCTTCCCATTCCCCCTCCTGGCTCCGTGCATTGATATTCTCCACCATCACACTGCACTGATGTGATTCTGTGAGCTGAATGTCAATTAGTGGGTAGGGGGTATGGTCCTCATACAAAAATCCAGTAGAAGCTGCCTGCCTTTGAAGGGCAGTGAACAGATAAATGTGATTGTCTATGAGTGTGAAAACTAATGGAATGTGCTGTGATTCTATTGGAAGCAAGGTACCACCAGTGGAAACAGGGCAGTACAAAAATGACTCTTGGCTGCTGCATGGAAATGTCTGGGAAAACTGAGTTGAATAAAGAAAGTAATTTAGCTAGGGGAAAAATAAAATAAAACAGGAGCTTTATTTTATTAAATTTCAGCTGTAGCTTGCTTTCTCTTTTTGAAAATTCATGGGATGCTTGAGAGGGGTTTGGGTTCCCAGTCTTCAAAGCTGAAGTTCAAGCCCCATGCACAGCAGTTCAGAGCAGCAGTTGCCTTTTCAAACTCTGTTTCCAATCTGCTAAGCCATCCCTGGGGCTTTCAGAGCATGTTTGTAATGATTTTCTGACACAACCTGTAAGCTTTAAGCTGGAACAACCACTTGTCAAAGGTGCAGATTCATTTCTCCTTGGGTGAAGGTGAGTTAGAGTATACCCATAACAACCTGTGAGTAACTGAGTTTGAATGGAGGTCCCACATCTTGGGGATCTTCTCTCTGTGGATCCAGCCCTTAGAACCTCACTATGCTGTCCTGATGACAGGGCATCAGAGTAGAAAACCCCTAGGAACAGGTATGCAGTGCCAACTGACATGACCTCTGTCTGACCTATAGCAGCAAATCCTAAGGGCAGCTTTGTTGTCTTGCTGACCCTGTCTTGTATCTGCCAAGTCCACGTGGATGTCTTACATCTGTAGCAAGTTTATCCAAGTGAACTGAAGTCCTGAATTGGGATAACATTATGGCCATCTCCAATATTATATGGGGTGGGCATCTTCTCCTGCATGTTCCCAAAAAGGTACGTTATTCATTTGGCTTTGCACTCTTCATGATGGCTGTCAGAGATAGGAAAGCCCACTTTGCAGTCAGGGCAGGATGTGTTGCAAGCTTTATACTTCCCCAAGCTCATCTCTGTTTCACTCTTCTGTGTCCTCCCAGCATGAGATTTCAACTTTTCTGTACAGCAGGTCCTGTTTCACAGCCTTCCAACTACAGCCATTTCATAACATACCTAATTGTCACCTTCATCATTTACATTTCAGCGCAATACTTCAGAATCTTAGAGACCCATCAAATAGCAAGGATGACTCTCTGGTAAACGAGGAAGGCATCAAACACAGACAGCATTTTCTGCGCTGTGTCCTCCTTTGAATTTGTATTAGACTGGCAGGAAGGAAGTTTGTAATTGCAATACTCAAACCACCCAGTTTTCTGTGGGGTCTGCTGTGCTGCCAGCATGAGTGCTTGAAACAAGGAACAAGCCAAATGAGAAAGCAACCACAGGACAAGTGGAGAGACCTCCTTGTTTTTCTGCCAAACCACTTCTCTCCTGCCCTTCCTTTCTGCTCTCACTAAGTTTCCTTCCCTTGCTGACTTCGGTTGCCCTTCCCTGACTCATCCACTGCCCACTGATCAGCTCTTCCAAGCGGACACAAAAATCCCACTTCAGTTCTCTCTGCCTGGTGGAATTGTATGGGGTCAAATTCAGGAGCTTGACTCAGCTGGTTTCTTCATTAACTTAGACACATCTAGTGCCATTTATCATAGAATCATGGAATCATTAAGCTTGGAAAAGACTTCTAAGATCATCTAGTCCAACTCATCACTGCCGTGACCATTCAAGACATCTTTTGACACCTGATACATCTGGAAAGTACTTGTAGATGGCATATAGCCCCTGTGAAAAACCTGGAGAAGCATCTGCAAGCCACATAGGATGTAGAAGTTACATTTGGATCAGTGCAGAACATCGGCACACGATCAACTGTTGCTTGAAGGCCTGAAGGCTTGGTGTGGCCAGAGGGGAGGACATCTTTTCACATTCTTCTTGTTCTCTCTACTTTTCCACAGAGCACAATTATAGGGGTGCCGATTTTAGTTTAAAGATTACACGATGAGAGAGATCAGGGGGTTCTGCACCAAAGAGTGGTGGGCACAGCCTGGAGCTGAGGGAGCATTTAGATTTCACTCAGGCATGAGATTTGGATTTTGGATGACACTTGATGATCCATGTGGGTCCCTTTCAACTCAGTATACTCTGTAGATGCATGTCATCTGGACTAAGTAAAAACACTGCAGAGCCCCTAGACCATGTTTGGTCCTCTTAGATGGCCAGGTGACCATCTTTGGTCAGTAAAGTCCTGGTTTCACCTTTCTACTGTGTAGTAATACATAGCGTGCAGCATGTTTTGGCATTCTCAGATAACAACTAGAAATGCTGCTACTGCCTCCCACGTCCTTTTTTTTTCTTTCCCCTTCCTGTTAAGCTGCAGTAATGAAAGATAAGATTGGAATTTCAGAGAGATCAAGCTATTAGAGCAATTGGAAGTCATGTGGCATTAATGCATCAGAGAACTCGATGCTGTTTAATTTATTGTTTAATCATTAACCATCTTGGGCCTCAGAGGAATTACACCACAAGAGCCTTTAATCCCAGTCTGGGGTGATTTTAAACTCACTTTCAGTGTACCAAATATAACAAAGAATCCAAGACAACTGGTTCTTCCTCTTGTTTTCACTGTGCTCCAAAATGAGCTGAAGATTTTTTCAGATTTAGCCAAAAAAGGAAACTGCAAACACCTGAATTCTTTTTTTTTAATCAAAGTTTGCATTTCCACATATGCTAACAATGCCAACTCTTCCTGCCTAATCCAGCATCAGCCATCAGAGACTTCCAGAGCCTACCAGAAACTCGCATGAGGTAGCAATAAGCCTCGTAAGAGGTCAGAGAGAGTTTAAAAGAGGACAAAAGGCAAGGACTTATGATAAAGCAGTGCAAATGTATGGGACTAAACAGCGAAGCCAGTGGGATGAAGCTGGATGCATTTCGTGCCTTGTGGGAGGGCAGGCTGTCTCCATTGTGCAGCTCTGGGGGTCCAGAAGGAGCCAGGCATGGAAGGGCTGCAGGAGGAGACAGGATGGTGAGTGCAAAATTACGCGTCAAAGACAAGCACAAAATGAGTCATGCTACAAAAGGCTGCACCTGAAAGGAAGTGTAAACCAGTGACTTCCTCTTCCCTGAACCTGCAGAGCTACAAATGAGGAGGAGACAGGAGAGTGAAAATGCCCGCTTCCTGCTCTGCAATCAGACACAACCAGTGCTAGGACTAGAGCTGCGCAAAGGCACAGAATCCTGCCCTCCAGAAGCCTTCCGTTTCCCCAGACAGGGCTGCAAAAGGAGGAAGAAAAAAAAAAAAAAAAAAAAAAAAAAAAAAAGAACAAATTAAATTTTGCTATGCTTCAGCACATGACGCCAAAAGCTTTGCATCGAAAAATAAATTCTGCTAGTGACGGCAATCTCAAGCCACAGACAAAGTTCCCACAGTGAAGTGAAACTTAAATGTCTTCAGCAGCTCTGGCAAAAGCCTGCCAGCACTGCCAGAAGTCATCAGACAGACAGTTCCCCTTTCACTGATGCATGAGTGAAGTCTCATTCTCTTCTCGCCTGGTTCTCTGCTTCATTGTACAGAGTCCTTCATCGGTGTAGTCAAGCTCTCATGGGAAACCTAGTTTAAAATAGGAGAAAATATTTTTTAATCAATTTTTGTTTCGTTTTTCAACATTTTCTGTGCAGTTTTTCATGCCCAGGCTTAGCCTGTGTGTTTCCAGACACACCAACACATCACCTGGAGGCCAGAGAAAGCCAGTGAAGAGCAGTGGGTCCTCCTGGATCTTTGGTTCCTCTTTATCCCTCCCCAGGAATATTCCCTATTTTCTGCTATCTAGAGAAGTTGTGCCCAGAGAGGCTGTGGGTGCCCCATCCCTGGAGGTGTTCAAGGCCAGGTTGAGGCCCTGGGCATCCCGATCTGGTGGGTGGCAACCGGTCCATGGCCGGGGATTGGAGCTGGGTGATCTTTAAGGTCTTTTCCAACCTAAGCCGTTCTATAATTCTATGAAAATAAACTTCCACTAAGAAAGTGTGGGAAAACAAAGTAATAAAGAAAACTGCTTAAAAAGGCAAAGACTACCAGAAGATGCCTGAATCCTAGCTTTAAAAAATAATAAGTGTTTCCAACTTATTTTCTTCATCTGCAGACATCTGCTGAACTTGAGCAGGATTCAGAACAATTTTTGTTTACCCAAACCTGTGCGTCACACCAACAGCACCCTCTCATCCCAGTACCAAGCTGACACCAGATGCCTTTAGAGCTGCTGAGAGTACACAGTCTTCATCATCATCCAGCCCTAATCCATAGATCAGGAGATTGGATCAGGTAGGAAAATTAACAGAGATCGAAGCATGTCCTGCTTCCCCCACAGAGGCACTTACTGCCTTTGCAATGAGCTGTGAAGAAGGACTCTTGTTTACATTCCAGGACTGCGGGTCATATTTGAGCACATCACCTCGCTCTTCTTAGACATCATTAGGCAAGAAGCTCTGCCTTCATTTGTCAGCCGAGCTCAGTGCTGACATTTAACCCAAGACTACAGTCTGTTCCCAGTTCTGACCAGCCTGGAGCTGGCTCTCAGTGCTTGTGGCTTCCTTCAGGAAGCTACTGCCAGCTTCCCATTCCTCTCACTTCAACATTTACTTTATTTACTTTATCTTTTGCCGGCATTTCCTGGCTCTGTGGTCCATATGACTCAGAGATTTCCCGGACCCCGACTCTGCAGTGATGTCAGCTCCAAAGGCTGAAGTTAATAAATACCACACTCTTGTGATGTCAAACTGTAATTATGAGGGAGGTGGCACGTTGATATTTCATTATTTTTTATGGCCGGCACATTGAGGTTCCCTTAACTCCATACTTGGACCTGAGCTGCAGCCTGCTATAAAGCTTCTATACCATTTTAATGACCAGAGGATAGAAAGTGAAACCCTGCTTTATTTTGATCCTCTCAAGAGACAAGTGTGTATAAAGCTGCAAAACACCTGCTATAGACATAAGGCAAAAGTCCAGGGCTGCTTTGAGGTCGTGTGTCCCGAAGTCACCTTGGAGTGTGACTTCATCTCCATGAGACTTGGTGTGTTAAAAAAAAAAAAGAAATAGTCGAGGACATGCCTAGCATTTGCTGGCTCAAATAAACGTTAGCAACTGTATAAATACATCTGTTTTCCCTTGATGTTGTATGTTCACTTTTATATTTAAGGAGTTGAAGCCAGCGGTGACACAGCATGCTGGTATCAAAGCTGTTTGCAGTGGGTCTTGTGCTCAAATCTTCTAAAATCCTCCATCCTTTTGCAGACAGCCACTTGTACTGAGGTTGACTTGAAGAGAAACCACAGCTTTTCCATTGTTTGTTAAGATTTTAATTTCTAACCTCTCTGCAGAATTTTCATGTTATTGCCCTGAAATGTCAACGTGGGGCCACCTGTAACTGCTTCACCTTTTGTTTTCCAGACAAGGCAATCACCTGCCTGTGGCTGGCATAGGACTGTGACGCAGTCACGAGCCCTGGGGACTTTCCCCTTGGCTCTCAGCATCACTCATGCTGCACCACAGGTACTGGGCACTTCCACCCATATAGAAGGTGAACTGTGCTACAATGAGAAGGCACAAGCCTATCAAAAACACAAGCAACACAAGCAAGGCGATGACCTCTGCATCACTGCAGGAATCAACATGATTGCAGAGCAGTCTTGCTGCTGCAGGACTACGCAAGGCTACAACAGGAGACTTTTAATTTGGTTTATCAGTGGGTCATATGAATTTCAGTAAAGTGTTCCAGTCTACCTCATCCTTTTTTGTGTGTGTGTGTGTGTGTTTATTTCATTTTTAGAAAATAAATCAGACTTCATAACATAGGCAAGATGTTATGAAAAACGCCCCTGAGTTCTGGTAAGGATATTTGTTTTTTCAGACTGTATTTCTTTTTCTCTCTTTTTTTTTTTTTCATTTTGGGCGTGTTTTTTAATCTTTTAATAACTCTGTCCAGAGTTATTTCTGCATGAAAATTACCACTCTGTCCATGAAATGCTCTGACCAATGCAAAGGCCCGCTATTTCATTATTTTTATTCATTTTTAATAGAGGAAAACTGGAAATTGAGGGATCGAAGGAGGCAGGCTCAGGTGGAGAAGTCTTGCCCAGAAGCATTTCTTTAGTGCAGGCAGATGTAATCCTATTCTCTGCACTGATTTTTCTCGGCTCTCCTGCTTTATCCTCTCTGGTGCCTGGCATGGATAAGACCCCCTCAACACCAGTTGCTCACATGTCTCCAAGATTTTCTGCATTGCTTCCTTCTTCAAGTATGATGCTTTATGCTGGGATGCAGTGTGGAGGAAACTGGATTCAAAACATCCAATACCTACATAAAGAACTGTCCACTTTCCAAGCAGTTCAAGCCTTCCAGTTGAAGGCACAGATGTGAACCACTTTCTCATCAGCCTCTTCTTTCCCCATATTTGCTTGTGTGTATGTCTAGATCTCATAGCCTCTATCTCCATTGTAAGGAGGATAGGAGACTGCAAAAGTAGCTGATACATCTGAGCCTCCAGGCCTACCTAATTTAAAGGAAATCATAGAATCATAGGATCATTAAAGTGGGAGAAGACCTCTAAGATCATCCAGTCCAACAGTCCCCCCACCATGCCCACTAAACCATGTCCCTCAGTGCCACATCTCCATGTTTCTTGAAAATCTCCAGGGATGTTCCAATGCTCCAATGCAGTGTTTTCTCTGTGTTGTTAGAATATTTCTCTCCCCTAATTTCAGGGGTGGCATTGAACTGACTCTCATCCCACTCTTGAGTTCCTCTCACGCACTTTGGTCTGGAACCAGAGAGAGAAAACTCAGGAGTCATATTAACTTGCACAAAACAATGTTAAAACAACTGCACTGTGGCCTTCAAGCCCAGTATTACAGCTGACAGTGGTGACCTAAGGGAAAATATAACAAGATAAATATACAGTGACTTTTTTCCTGAACACTCTCCCAGTGAATTTGTCCGAATAATATTCAGATCCCTCACAGCAACAGAACTGTATCTGTGGCATATTTAGAGATGGAAAGTATGTCTCTTGCAGCAGAAATGGAGACACACGGCTTCACCTTTCATCCCTTCTGCTTTTGAGAAGCTTAGTCAAAGAGGCTGTGCGTGTAGCATTTTGCAGGGGCAGGTGTGAAGGTCCTGGGGAAGCAGGATAGAAAGCCTGGCGAGCTACGGCTCTGCCATTTTTGTGGTCAGCTGAGTTATTTGAGGATGTCTACTGAGACTACTGTCAAATAAACAAGATTTTGCTTGAGCTGCATGATCTGGAGTTAACTGTATTAAAACCACTGAAATGTGAGAAGGGCAGGTTGAATCCAGCTGTGCTGGATTGGAATCCCTTTGCATGTTCAAATTCAGTCACATCTGTGTTGTATCTTTTCACAGGTCGATATTGGATTTTGCTGCTTGGTGTGCTGGTTATTTTTGTGTTTGGCTGCAAAATCCCAGGATGGAGGCTACAACATGGCTGCATCTCTCAAGAAGTTTGAGCCTTTAAAGATAACCACATCACTTTGGAATTTAGTGGGGGTGAAAAATCACAAGGAAGTGTGAAAAGGGATCATGTATAGTTAACATGATCAAATAATTGTTCTTTAAACATTAGAACTGGAGTGGGGAAAAAAAAGACTTAAAATAACTGAAACTTTCCAGGCAATGGTAAGGTTTGGTTCAAACCTTCTATTCACACCACCTCACAGAAATAATCCTTCAGATGAACCACATTGAACAGCCAAGGACTCTGTGGACATCACAAAAGAGACACTTGGAGATGTTCCTAAGCCCCAAGTTTAGGCCAAGTCGTGGAAGCAAAACCTGTCTTGGCAGTGATTTGGTCCATGGAGACTCATCAGCATCTCTGTGGGCACTCCCCTTTTTCTGGAACAAGAAACATTGCATACAAGTACCAAGAAAAACTTGCTGTTTCTCATCTTACTGCTGAGGTTGGAAGGCTTTTCTCCTCAGGGAATCAGGAACCAGAACCATTCACAAGACCACATTTCTCTTTGATATCCACCATTAGCATTGCAGGGATTGTGGTTCGTAAATACGTAAAAAGTTTATTCATGTGCTTTCCTTCTCACACGGGGTCTTCTTTTATGCTTTTACTTAGACAACAACTCAAAGGATCCTTACTAGTCATGAACTCAACCTTTTTCTCAGTAATGAAAATTACTTATATTTTATTTCACCAGAAAATGAGAGTCTTAAGGACTCTCACGTGTCCTCTGTCCAGGGGGAATGGTTCTTCCTATGGTTTATCAGTCAAACCCATGTGGATATACAGGGCAATTCTTGCTCTTGCCACCTGTGTTTAAGCAACTGATTCTCACTCCTGGTGTCTCCTTTAGGGCGGGATGGATCTCTCTGTGTGCACCATCGGCTCCATGGTTAAATTGATTACAAAGGGAATTTGGACAACCAGCACTAAAAACTGCACATAGGTACGTTGGTGTTGGCACCTTCCACTGATGTGAACCAGAAGCAATTACAATCCATTCCTGCACCGTGTTCCTTTATATCCAGCAACCTGGAAAGATAGAACTAATAGAAACAGTACTCAACTGATCCGACATTAGCATAGAATAAAAAACTTTCAACAAGTCTGACCTATTAACACTAATCTCATAATAACTCCACGATTGATCAGGAAGCGTGCACTAATTAGAAGGGCATTCTAACAGAAACACACCATGAGCTGAATTACCAGCTCCTCCTAACTCTCCTTTTTGAGGTTGGAAGTTATCATCTCCCTCTCCTTTTGGGTGGAAATAGTGCACAATTACGTGAGAAAACGAATCTCACTTTTGTCTTGCACCAGTTGCTCTTGTCAGCTGCTTAGTGACAACGCAGTCCCAGAAGCATTTACTTCACACAGCAGTCTAAATGCCAGCCAAGGCAAGACTAGCCTTGCTCTTTGTGGATGACACTAAACGAAAAGGAAAAGCTCATAGACTGATTTGCATTTACGCTGTCTCCTTTTCTTACTCAAAATGGCCTGTAGCCCTGGGATAGCCTGAGACAGACATGCAGAAATAACTTAGGACAACCAGGCTGCAGGATCCATGTGGAATTCAAGTTTCACTTGCCTTCTCCAGTTTTTCCCTCTACTTTGCAGGGCTGGAAGCTCTAATGGCCCAATATTAGGTGGCTGATCTTTGAAGTGGTCTCCCATTGAAAGTGAAGTGGGGAGGAACATGGACTTCATCTGGGAATTTGCCCACCTGATGTAGCTCTTTTGATGGCCTTGGGTAAGATTGGGGTGAATAATTTGGCAAGGCCAGAATCTGCTCTACTCCCAGGGTTGTTCTCACCAAAATGAAAGGAGCTACTCATAAAGAAAATCCTCCTACCTGAGTTCTGCTGGGCCCAAGGGAAGGCAGGTCCATAAGAAGAGCATCCTGCTATCAATGTACAGGGTTCAAATAAGGCTTCTTGCAGCAGACACAATGTGCACAAGGCTCACATAAAGATCTCTTCCATCTCTTCCCACGTGTCGGTTATCTCCAAGGGAGGACTTGCATCTCTGCCTGCTATCAGGAACTTTAGTCCCATATTTCATAAAATGCAAGCAACTGGACCAATTCCAGAGCACCACGAGTTCAGTGCAGAAGAGGAAATATTTTTGTACTTTGCATCCAGTTACTTTTCATCTTAATCTGATAGTTCATTCACCACAGAAGAGGCTAGGACTGAACAATCTGATTTGTACATGCAAGGTCTTCTGCCATACCCAAGAGGGACAGACAAACGGCTATTTAGATTCACATCACCATTCCCACTGAAAATTAGATATTTCTAGTCTTTCAGTCTTATGAGCCTTTTGGTCAAGTGTCCAAGAAGGATTTACCGCAAGCAGGGAGTGCCTCTCTTCTTTCCCTCTTTCTATCTCCTAGGAATGTTGCACTCACCATTTTACCATGAGGCATGGCATTTTACAGTCACCTCTCATACCGTCTCTGCTTCATAGAATCACAGAATCATTAATGTTGGAAAAGACCACTAAGAGCATCTGGTCTAATAATCAACCCACCACCACCAGGCTCACTAAGCTTCATCCCTCAGTGCCTCATCTACGCTTTCCTTAAACACCTCCAGGGATGATCCAAACCCTCCCAGGGCAGTCTTTGCATTACCACTGAGAAGAAATTCATCCTCATATGCAACCTAGACCTCTCCTGGTACTTGAGGCCATTCCCTCTTGTTCTATCACTGTTTCCTGGGGGAAGAGGCCAACCCCCACCTTACCACAACCACCTTTCAGCGAGTGGTTGAGAGCTTCCTCACAAAGCACTCCACTCTCATAGTGCTTCCTACAGCACCCATTGTGCAGAACTAGTCTGGGACAGCAATTGGCACAGGGGTGACCCTGGTCTCACACAAATGAATACATTTTGCAGTACTGCAGAAAATTTGTAACCTCTCTGCACCTGCTGGAAAGGACCCCGTGATGCCCATTGCCACAGAAAGTTAATTTTTTTCCCTTTTCATTAATTAATGTTGCAGCCAGAAGAAGTCTCTGTGTGATATGGGTGCACTTCATCGCTAAGAACATCCCTAAATTAGCATTCCAATAGTCCCTGAGCCCATGCAATAAGCTCCCTCCCAGGCAACAGGGATTGAGCCTGTGCTCCACAACTGTGGGTCAGGACTGTGCACATTCGGCCACTCACTTGTCAAATGAAAAGTCAGTTTTGATTCTCATCGTGCTTTATTTTTTCCATACAAAGAGATTAATTTGCTAAGAACAGTGCTACTCTGCCTCGTGTCTTTGAGAACCTCTTGAAATTAAACTTCAGCCCTTTCATCCCAGGCTGACAGATAACCTGCTTGCTTCAAAACTCCATTTTCAGTTCTTGTGAGTAACTTGTGACTGGAAATATCGACCGAGGCAGTTCAAAGTCCCCCCTCTAATTAGCAGCTCAGATCAAATTCCAGTGCTCTACGCACATAGCGTGCAGCTCTGTTCTGCCCTGACCTTGAGATCTTGCTACTTCACATGCCTGGAAGGCAGAGTCTAAACTAGTAATAATGATATTCTTGCCTTTACACTCTCTTTCACCCAAGGATCTCAGTGTGATTTAGAAATATTGGAAGGCTCTGGCCAAGTTAAATATCACACCTCTCCTTGAATTGTTTTTATTCACTATTGTTTCAAGAGCCATGTTAGCATGTTCTAAATATCAACCTGGAAACTCTATCGGATGATTTTGCACCGTGCTTGTGACTCATTTTTCTTGCCCATTTTTTTGGTGTGATTTGTTATAAAGCTGTAAGAGGCCACACCTTTGACTCCTAGATAAACAGAAATGAAAAGTCCCTTCTGCTTTGACATTACTCTGAAGCCACAGTGAAAGATACTTGGAAAACTGAGTCAGAGTCGTGGTCTTCAGGCTCACCTGTTACATTTATGGTTCTTCCACACATCAATTCAGAACTGAAAAGAACCTGCAAAAAAAAATAAAAAAAATAAATAAATAAATGGGAAAAAAAAAAAAAGAAATAGTGAATAATAGCTGAAACTAATAGGAAAGGATGAAGAGCAGGTATAAAAAGTCAACCTATGGTAGATGAGAATGAGTTGACTGTGGGTGGCAGTCCTGCCTATGGCAGAGGGGTTGAAACTAGGTGGTCTTCACAGTCTCTTCCAAAGTAAGCCATCCACTCTATGATTCTATGAATCTGTCCCTTTTCTGCACAAAGGAAATTTTAGCTGGTTTTAACTCATTGCTTGAAAATGCTTATCTTCTTAGGTCTGAAAATCACCATGTCTCTGGAAAGGAGAGGGCTGGAGCACCTCTCCTGTGAAGAGAGGCTGAGGGAGCTGGGCTTGTTCATCCTGGAGAAGATAAGGCTCCAAAGTGACCTCACTGTGGTCATCCAGTACTTAAGGGAGATTATTAATAGCAGGGAAATAAACTTTTAAAACATGTAGGTAGTGAGAGGACAAGGGGAAATGGCTTTAAACTAAAAGAGGAGGGATTTAGATTAGATGTCCAGGGAATTTTTTTCACAAAGAGGGTGGTAAGGTGCTGGAATAGGTTCCCTAGAGAAGCTGAGGATGCCCCACTCCTGGAGTTGTTCAAGGCCAGGTTGGATGAGACCCTGGGCTGAGCTGGTGGGAGTAACTGTCCAGAGCAAGGGGTTGGAACTAGATTGATGTCCCTTCCAGCCCAACCCATTCAATAATTCTATGTTTCTGTGAAAGTGCAGTCTGACTAGTTCAAACTGAGTTAAAGGGAAGCAACTTGGAGAAATGTCCTTAAGAAACCACCCATGGGTAGAGTCTACATGATAGGTACCTTGGTTCAGACCTGCAGACACATCAGGTGAACTTGATTCCTATGGCATTTTATGAAAAAGCCTTGGTTGTCCAAAAAGAGAGTATAACATATGTAGATTTAACAATCTCCATTTCTACATGTTTAGAATAGGAGAAAGTTGTCCAAATGTATTTTACCAGAGGTAGAATATTCTGCTCATGCTGGTTGCCATAAACCAAATACAAACTTGCTATCACAGGCCCCTCCAGGTGCCAAGACCACAAATGGAAGCCACAAGGAGGAAAATGATAAGCATCTTTGCGTTTCCTGGCACTCAGCAAGGCTGTCTCAGAAAGGAATTCATCCCCTGCTTAAACTGCTCAGCAATATACACACTGTTTTACATGTGAGTAATGTGAGCCACTGAGATGCTTAAGTGTCTTGGCCAAAGTCTTAGAGGAGTCCTGGCCACAGATTCAAAAACAGAGCTTGTATGTCTTGTCTCTAAATCATGCTGACTAAGCACTATGAGAAGTTTCTTGTCCCATCACCTCAGGTAGATTCCATTGTGCTAAATCACTAGTAGTAAAAAGTCTATAACAATTAGAATAATTAACTCCTACATAACCATGTCGTGATGCACTTTGCAAAGATCTCCAAGAATCCCTTATCGCTCTTTTCCATCTGGCTCAGTTGCAGCACTAGAAAGTGAAATCATTCAGCCCCAGGCCTGTCCTTTTCTCCTAGGCGTGTCTGGGACCAGAGACACTCTAAGGTCAATATGAACTCCTGGATCTCAGCTCCCTGCTGTCCAAGGTGCAGGACTGCCAAAGGGAAGTGTAGTCTTTGGCAACACCGGGACACCAAAAATGGGCAAGTTGTATTACATACCTACAAGCCAACCCAGGAAGGCTGCATAATCTTACTATTCATACCAATAGTAGAAGTGGTCAATGGAACTGATCTTCAGTGGAAAGAGACAGTGTTTTGACTGGAGTTTCATTTCTGCAGAAAGCACACTGCATTTTTAGCTCTTTTCCTTTCATTCTGTTTTGTTTTGGGGGAGGACACTTCAGATTTACCCGACCATCTGCAGCAGAAAGCTGGTGTCTGATAACACCAGCGGGAGCTGAACAGAAGCATTTCTGTTGCATTTATGCTGGGCTGTGTTCTGATCCTTCATTAATGGAAATCTCTTAATTAATACTAATCTGCCACTTTCATTACAATACTAAAACATGTTGATTGCATCCTTATCAGAAGAAAATGTAAAAGATCCTGAGGTTGTATTTAACTCACAGACCACCAGCGCTCCTATGTGTCTGTTGGTGGCACAAAGCAAAATTTTTAATGAGCTCGATCTCCAATTTTTACATTCTACTACCAGATCTCCTTTTCTTCAAGATTCAGTCTTCTTCAAATACTGATTGCCTCTATTTTCCACTTTACAGAGGGTCTGACAGCATATCATATATAGTCTAGTATTAGATATGGAAGTTGGCAGCCCTGCCTGTGGCAGGGGGGTTGAAGCTTGATGATCCTTGAGGTCCCTTCCAACCCAAGCCATTCTATGATTCTATGATTCTATGATTCTATGATTCTATGATTCTATGATTCTATGATTCTATGATTCTATGATTCT
>JAPSGF010000134.1:111162-208872 GCA_035772895.1 Perdix hodgsoniae
TGATTCTATGATTCTATGATTCTATGATTCTATGATTCTATGATTCTGTGATTCTGTGATTCTATGATATCAGACCTTGGTGGTGTCTGGTGTGGGAATGTGCTGAGATCTCTCCTAGATCTCTCAGTCAAAAATGTTATCAGAAGTCAAAGCCACCTGTAGGACTCTGTGCCCTGCTCAAGGGCCAGAAGAGAAATATTCGAAGTTGAAAGTACATAACGCAACAAAAGTGTGACTTGGAGCCATCCCACAACCCCTCTCATTAACTCAAAATGATCTCAACTCCGAATGGTGGTTTGACTACCCATAAAAATTAGATGAAACAAACGTGTCTTAGATTCTTGGACACTGGTTAACACAGGAGCAAAAAATATTGCTGAAATAAGTTTGGTTATTTATACGTCTGAAAGACATGGTACTCCCTCAACAAGAGCAAATTCTTCTGCAAGGAAGCTGAGGATAGGGATTTTACCTCTAATCGCATCAGGGACAGTCCAGGAGATTTCCAAGTCCTGCTCATTTCCTTTATGTTGTAAGATTTTTACCACCCTACAGTAGATATACAGACAGTGCTTCCACATAACGTTTCACCTTTCCCCTTTCCTACAAGTGGACTGATGGGGCTGAAAGGTGCTGAAGCTTCTGCATGGCTCTTTGGGTTCATTACAGAAGAGGCAAAGTTGAATTGATTTGACTGCGCTTCTGCAATTTATAAAGTTAATAACCTGGTTCTTGCAGAAAGAAAAGAGGACTGGAGGAGGAACGTAGCCCACAAAGTGCTTCAGTATGATACCATCTCCCAACTGAGCTGTTTCTGTGTCTGGCCATTAAAGCTCTTGTCATGTGGATGAACTCTTGAGACACATTCGAGATGATTTACTATTCTGCTCTACAAATTGGATATTTACAGGCCTGGGCTGAACATCTACATTCTTCTACCCAGAAGTAACACATTGGCCCAATTTCTGCACTTAATACTATGCTGTAAATCCAGCCCAACTCCACAGATTTCAGCTGATTTACTTCAAGGTGACTGAGATTAGAACATGACGTAGAGAAATGCGTTGCTTCAGACACAACTATCTGTTCACTTGTTGGTTTAACACCCCTGTGCTGCTTAATGAGGGGAATGCTTCAGATCTGATCTTAAACAACCCAATAAACCATAAGCAATAACCACCCCTATCTGCTTCCCTCTGACCTTCGCTGAAAGGCCTACTCAGCCTTCACCTCATAATTTTATGCTGACAGTGGGGAACATCCTAGAGCCAGAAGGAGGTCAGAGAGAGCAGCAGCATAACTCCTAGTTATTACTTCTGACCAGGCTTTTGCTTATTGCACTCCCCGAGTTATTTGCTTTTTCTTGCCTTTTCTATGAATTTGAAAGTCAAACAGCAACACGCTTTGTTTCCAGACACTAACATACTTTAAAATTTGCATTCAACCCATAGGATTTGCAGGGCGACGGTCATCGTCACAGTGTCCTGGAAACCCATTCCTATAGAGACGGCAAGGCAGACGTGGTTGAGCATGGCAGTAGATGGCGCTGAAGACCTTGGAGCACACCAAGGAGCCTTGGATGCCCACACTCACCTTCCAGGCCCTGTCAAGGAGCTTTTTCCCCCCCTATTCCACCCGACAGAGAGACGACTGCAGAGGGACACAAGAAGTGAACTGTGGGACACTAGGGCTCAGTGCAGAGCAGGCTAATCTTAGAGAAACTCTTAGTAGATGAGGGGTCACGCACTGTGGATGGGAGTTACTGGCTCTAACATGGAGTGTGAAAATGGCAGCAAACCATGCGCCACAGAACAGCCCTCTTTCTGGGCAGGTGTAGTGCTTTCTCCAACGCTTTGCTACTCCTCCATTTGCAGAGTTCAGCATGGTTGCAGAGAGCTGATGGCCTTCTTTCTCTGATTGCAGTAATCTCCCCAGACGCAATTACATTTATAGCTTCACAGGTGTGTCTCCAATTACAGAAGTGCTGCAAGTCAGCTCCAAGCCACCGTCTGTCACTGTTACCACGAGACTGCTGGGAACATGTGACTACCTGTACCGTGAGATTTCAGGTCAGGAACCTTCATTCTTTCTCTTATCTGATAGAACATGTTGTATCTTATGTGTAGCTCAATGAATCTGAAAAAAATATTACCTTGACCTCCCCGACTTCCTTGTCTGTTCTTCCTGGTTTCAGGGGAAAAGTAGAAGAAAGTAATTCCTTGGCCTTTTATGGAGCGCAGGATGTACATACGCGATATCCAGTAGATTGCTATACCTTACGGTGCACTGGCTTTGGGACTGCGTGGGTTTCCTAGATGAGAAATGCATATTTGTGTCATTCCAGTGATGGGTAGATCTGATACACTACAGAGTTAATTGACCCCAGCTCCCTAGCCAGTCAGTGGAGTGAATGGTGTCAATGGCACAAGGCCATTCACATCACCTGCATCTCAGGTGAGGATCACATCTTCTCAGCAAGCCAGGCATCGCCCACCTTTTGCTTACACTGCAGTGGGGGCACTGAAGCATGTTGCAGGAGCTGCAGTGGGAAATTGCAACAAAGGTTTGTGTCTTTTTAGTAGATTGCTGTTATAAAAACTGCAAAAGCATACATAAGGATAAAGCATCTCCTTAATTATCTGTGGGTGTAAGGGACAAATAGAATTTTGCCAGAACAAAACGTTCATGCTGTGTTTAACACCTCTCTGAGTCCAAATTTCTTTCCTGAGTCTCGCAGGGCAATGGAGAATCACCCCAAGGGTCACTTCTGGATAAACCCCCAGCTCCAAAAAGTACTCCAGTTGTGTGAGAACTCTCCTCTCTTTTACATCCTTGAAGACATTAATAAAAAAAACAAACATTTCCCTCGGGCCTATTCTCTAACCTCAGGCATCATTATTTGTCCCATCACAGGTCATCATGATTTAGTAGCTTATTGGGTAGTAATGGTGATAGAAGGACAGTTGGACTAGATGATCTTGTCGGTCCTTTCCAACCTCGTGATTCTATGATTCTGTGATCATTTTAGACGGGAAATTAAATTCCTCACTGAACACTGTTATCTAATCACCACAGTCAACATCGCACGCTAATTTTCCCCACTAATATTCTCCCCAGTTTCCATCAAGCTGGAACAGATCCAAAGGTGGCTATCACGTGTCACGTGTGCTCACCATCAAGGAAATCTTTTCTCCCATGTGCCACACCTCCACATTTTCCCTGTGGCTTAATTCAATCTGTCTATGGATGAAATGCATTAGTGGCCATGGAGTCAATCAGAAACTTTTCCTCTTGAGTCATACGAGGACATGTTTTTTTTTTCTTGGTAGCTATATCAGGGTGGTCAGGATGATCAGGACATCGATCATTAAGGTTGGAAAAGCTCATCCAGTCCAGCCATTCCCACCATGTTCACTACCCCATATGTTTCAGTGCCACATCTTCCCTTTTCTTGAAACTCCTCCCAGGAATGGTGACCACCACCTCACTGTGCAGCCTGTTCTGAAATCAGTGCACACACCAGATTCATATTGACTCAGCCAAGTAAACCTAGCATACGTTTTTTGATTAAATTGTTCTACTGATGTTTACTCTGACAGAGACATCCAATGCAGTGTTCTAACTTTGCTCCATTTTCATAGAAGAACATACTGATATTATATACATCCCTATATCGGCATGTTTGTAATGGCACAGGCTGAGAAAAGATGTAGATGTGTGCATCATGTGCCATTTATTCACTTCTGCAAATATCAGATTCGTGCATTGCTAATGCCAAGGCATCCAGACTATCAAATCCAGCATTGTGTATTCATACGTAGGTGAACGTGGGTGGATAGAAATACGTATATGCATAAATGCATATGCATACATATGCTACATATGTAAAAACTCGTGAGTACGTGAGGATAAATGAGTGATCCAGATGAGCACTTAGGTGGAAGTTCAGCTGTCCAAGAAGAAACGTTCTTGTGCATCTGGACACCAAATTGCCATATATCCCAACGTGTTCGTAACAACCTCACAGGCAGGAACTCCTTCCTGCCCTGTCTCAGTGGACAAAACTGTGCCCGGTTTCTTTGCAAAGGAAGGTGTCTGGCATGCTGCGTGAATGTGAGCGTGCCCATGAGACAAAGAGAAACAAATATTTGAATGCTGAGTAGTGATGAACAAATAGTTGCCAGTGTTTATCCCACACCCCAGGGTGGGGCTG
Organism: Perdix hodgsoniae; assembly: GCA_035772895.1. Classification (NCBI taxonomy): domain Eukaryota; kingdom Metazoa; phylum Chordata; class Aves; order Galliformes; family Phasianidae; genus Perdix; species Perdix hodgsoniae. The sequence goes on from JAPSGF010000134.1 coordinate 115,376, forward strand.
GCACTCAGGTTGATCAGGTGAGCCTTTCTCTTGTTTATTTTTGCAGTGATGTTGTTTTTTTCTCCGCCTTTGCCAGCCCTCCAGTGGGGTTTAGGTGGGGGAGGGAGGGTCAGAAATGCTCTGTGACCATTAAGGGTGCTGGGGATGAGCTGATCAGGGAGAATTAATGAGCGGTGTGGGGAACGGGAAGGCATCTCTCTAAATATGGTGAGTCAAACTCACCTCTGGGGAAGGGAGAATACAACCTGGAGCGGAGAAGAGGCGTTGATGAGGTACCATATGTGCGCTCAGTCACATCCACTGCTGTTTACTCAAGCTGGAAGGATGGGAGCAGGAGGAAAGCCTGATTTAGGTCACATCAGCTTTTCTCATTCCTGGAGCCAAAACATCCCTTGGGCAAGAGAAGGAGTAGATGATGAGCTGGTGCATTGCGTGGGTGATCAGACAGGACTTGATGCGCAGTCCTGGACGATGCCATTTCTCCCAGCTCCAAGCAGAGGGTGGTATCTGCATCTCTAAACATTTCTATTTTATTTTTTGAGGATCTCATAGTAGGCTGTTTTGGCTTACCTGACACTTCATTTCCATAATCGTGCTGCTTTGCGTAACTGGGAACACTTGTTCTCACCATGGGTAAAACAAGCATTAGCTGGCACAGATCTCAGCAGATTGTGAACTTCAAGGATGGGTACAGCTTGGTTCCCCATCTCCCTCCTCAATGCACAGGTTCTGGGCTCTGCACAAAACCTTCTTGGACGTTGAGGCTTGTAACCAAGCAATGAGAGAGTTATCCAGGATCTAACTGGCCATCAATTAAGCGCTGGTTTTGCCTAAGCCACGCTGCGTGCACCAATTACTGGAAATGACTCTGCAACACGAGGTTTTGTGCTCACAGCTCTGCTCTGCTCTTCCGTTCTGACCATCTGTGCTGTTCCCAGCAAAGATGCAACTCTCAGTCACTTCTTCCACTCACTGCACGTGAGCAAACTGCATTTACTGGCAAGGAGCTGTGACTACTCACAGCTTAAATATTGACGTATGCAAAGCCTCCAGACTTTCTTAAGTAAGGGAGAAGTCAACCCCAAATGTTTTCTACAGGCTTCACTCTAAACAGAGAGGTGAAATTCACTTGAAGTTGAACACATGGTCAAGAAGTTAAGGATGGGGTAACTGCCCAGTTGTCCTTGTGTTCTGTGGCTCCATCATCTGCATAACTAGATGATATGAATTCTGCAGTTGTCTGCTTCCTGGAGATCTTGAAAAGAAAGGTGTGACTGGGGTGAGGTGAGAGCACTTCTGCCCAGAGTGATGATGACAGAGATTGATGAATGACATGAGATCACTGCTTGGTCAAGATTACTTCACACCACTTCTCAGGACTGCATAAATTGCATTATCAGTCTATACCTTGGACCATAGGAGAGGAAGAGGGATGCTGGAAGGCAGGGAGGATGTTTTCACTTTGGGTCTCTTTGGGAGATGCCTTAGGGATGTCTGAAAGCAGAATGTTCATCAGCCATGCAGGCAGGTATGTGACTTTTGCTAGAGGTTACAACAGGAATTTATCTCCAAGGTAAGGAGCTGTGAAATGTGCCTGGGATCTTGGAGATAAGAAGCGAGACAAGTTGCCATATCTGCTTTCCAGACCTGTCCTGGATAGAAAGAAACCACCTAAAGGCTTTGGGCTCCAGCAGAGCTATAATGAATCCGTTGTGCAGCCTGCATTCTTCTCTGCCCTCCCAAGATGCTCAGATGAGCATTAGATGTGCCACTCCCAGACATAATAGCAATGCAATGTTAATAGTAGCTACAATAATAATAGTAATAATGGCAATAGTTAAATGAATGAATGAATGAATGAATGAATGAATGAATGAATGAATGAATGAGGGGCAGCACTGCTCGCCCACCTTCCTGCCTAACCAGAGCTGGTGAGCTGGTGGGGTAAAACCATCTTCTCCCTCTTACTCAGAAGGCCAAGAAATGGTGGTTCCCCATTCCCCACACCTCTCACCCTCCACATGCAGTTGGAACACAGTTGTTGGGACTGAGTTTTGCTCTGAGTGTTGGGACTTTCCCAGGGCCATGTGTGGCATGATCATAATGTGAATCACACTGCTCTGCTCCTTACCCAATGGCTCCCAGTCTCCTCCAGTCCAACTGTCATAGAGGCTGGGCAGCTCTGCTGGTTTGCCAATACAAACACAGTCTAGCACATTCTTGCAGAAAACTTCAATTTTTGACTAAGCAATATTTTCAAACAGAAAGAAACTCACCTGGAAGAACCCTTCCTGGCTTTCCCAGCTCTTTCAACCCTGATTAAAAGGAGCTGACTTCTCTGAACAGTCACAGCCCCTCCATTCCTGACTGAGTGAGCTCCTACAGATAGCACAGCTACAGATAATCCCAGTCAGCATGAGAACAAGCTCCTTGACAGCTTTATGACCAGTCCAATATGATTTCATTTGCTATCTATGCATATTTGCTTTGGTTCGTTGGTTAATTACTTGAAAGCAGATGCTACTGGATTTCCACGCTGGAATAGAGCTATTTTACACCAAATGCCTCAGTGTTGTGCTTTGTCTCACCCCACCACAAGCAGAGGTGATGATAACTGAGAGTGGCTGGGGAGCAGCTAATGGGATGCAAAGCATATCTGATCCAACAGAGGAGACAAGTCCTGATTCTGCAGTCACTCTCAGCCCTTAGTTTCCTTTGGTACATTCATTCCTAAACCCTTGCAGCTGTTGTTTATTCCTACAGAGATATCTTGACCTCTGGCATTTGTGTACTGGAGGATACAAATGGATTTTGAGTGAGCATGGGCTCCCTACACAGCACCTTCCCACAAAACTGGACTCAGACCACTTGAAACAATGGGTCCTGCAGGTATTTATCTAAAATCACCCATTCAAAACAATAGAGGGATGTAACAGCTTCTTCTGGATACTTCATCTAACGTTTACGCATGGACCAACACAGCCCCCTTTGAAGTAGATGGCCGATTTGCTTGTGATCATTAGCGCTTCAAAAATTGACTTCCTGAGCAGTTTTTAATTATTAGTTGTTGCTTGCATTTCTTTTGGTGATGACTGATTCACAACCTGTGAGAGATGCACTGACACGAGAACTCCTGCTATCATACAGTTGAGGAATGACCTGGAGAGTGTGATTGTGTGGGGTCCTACCTACTCCAGGCAAACATCTGCAAAAACCCCAAAGCCAAGGCCAGGAAGTCCAATCCTCCCTCTCAGAATGGCACATAAACCCATTGGCACAACCCAGAGGGAAATATTATGCAATGCACTGATTGTGCAGTCACTGGGAAATACCAGAGAGCTTCAGATTCCCAGGTTGCATGTATGCAGAAAGCAAAGAAATCCTCCCAAAGAAGCTGAGAAACTCACATTGCAAGCTCAGAGCTATTGCAATAGCAGCCATCCACCAAATCCCACATGCGTGCTGTCTCCCAGTGGCAGGCGTGCAATTGCCTGGCTTAGCTTAACCCTCCCATCACTGCTGAGTCAACCTCTTCACAGGCAAATCAGCTTCACAGCCATGACAAGGAGCCTTCCAGGCTGTCTGACATCCTCACAGCCCCTAATCGCTGTCCTTGCCAGCCCTCAGAGCAGTCATGCAGGGAGCAGCAGCTTTGCAAGGAGACAGCTCTGGGAGAAAGCAGCCATTTGCAGACATGTTCAGATCAGCTTAGCAGATAGGAAGGTAATTAATACCTTCACTAAAACCACTACAGACACACAGGTGGGCTTTCTGTTTGAACTTACCCTCCCAGCCCTTTCAGCCTGTCTGGGTCAGTGGTGGCCCTCTGTCTCTCATGGTTTCCAAGAGCATTTCAAGGAAAGATAGTGAGATGCCAGAGACACCCCTCTCAATCCTGTCTGCATTTCTGAGCTCATAGCTGCTTTCTGCCCAGTCTCCCAAGAGGGGCCTGAAGGTGACCTGTTGTGTGGACAAGGTGTGTGTTCATCCCTCTGTCAGATAAGGGCAATAAACCCTAATTTCCTCTTCCTTGAATGATGAAGAGCAGTCCCCATTCTCTCACTGGTGGTGCATTATCCCCATAAGTTTATCTTGCATATTGTTTTCCAACAAAACAATGTTTTGTCAAAAATAGGCCAACAGTTTGGTCCCAATGCCATAGAATCATAGAATGACTTGGTTTGGAAAGGACTGCAAAGACCATCTAGTTCCAACCTCCTGCTGTGGGCAGGGTTGCCAACAGATAAGCACCATCAGATCATGCTGCCTCATTCAGCCCAGCCTTGAACATCTCCAGGGATGGGGAATCCACAGGCACTCTGGAAATTCCAGTGCCTCACCACCCTCTGAGAAAAAATATTCCACCTAATATTGAACCTGCATCTCCTCTCTTTTGGTTTAAAGTCATTCCCCAGGGTTAAAACCATTCCCCATTCTACCACGTTCAGTTCCATGGATGGGGGACAACCAGAGTTGTTCGGCTTGGATTCCAGCTCACTGCAGCTGAGTGAGGGATGCTGGATGCTACAGAGGGATCTCCATAGGACTTGCCACCCCTGCCACTCTGCCACCCTGCCGGGGGACAAGGATATATCTATTCATGACATGGAAACGAGCTCTGGGATTTTTGAAGGATGTTTGTTTCCATCCCACTTGGATGGGAAGATGTTTTTATTTTTATTTACATTTGAAAGAGAAAACCTCTGGTGAACCAAAAGCCTTGGTGTTCAGCCAACTTCAACCATAAGTCTTGCAAAGCCTTTATTACAGCTCTCCTGTTTTAATTCACTGTTTTCTTTTTCCAGCCCTATCTCTCTTCAGTGTTTGCCGATTCTTATGAATGTTTCTATGAAATGTGTGCAGACCTACTTTTCTCACCTCTGTGCAACAGATTTAGTCAGGGGAAAATATGCCAGAAGCAGCAGCTTAAAATCAGCCTCTGTGCAATGCTCGTGCTCAGGGATACCCACTGAAAGCCTGCATGCTGGTTTAGCAAGTCTGGGAAGGCATCCTAGTCATTATTACAAATTAATTACTGTGAATATTGGTGCGTTATTATTTTATTATGCCTTATTTATACAGCAGCCAGTCCCTGCTGGGTAATTTATAGCCAAATAAGCAAATGACTTCTCTAAGTAGCTTCTAAAAGGAGAACTGGAGTCTGTCTGATCTGCTTATCCACACCGATGGGTTCTGTTACAGTACAAGAACACCAGAATGGGTCAATAAAGAAGGTATTCATAGTTTATTAAAGAATACAAACAGAGCCTTGAGGTGTTGTTTGAGAAAGATAAGCTTGGGGGGGTGCCTACACACTGTCAAGGCTGCAGAGCAAGAAGTGCTGTAAGCGCTTAGCAAATGCTAAAGGAACGGGGCAATTAAAAAGAGCGAGGATGTGTGGCAGGAGAGCACGTCTGCCTCTTGTCACAGCTGAATCAAGGCTGGGCAGAAGGAAGACTGGGTGAGTCAGGAGGCTGGCTGGTAGGGTGGCATCACCCACTGGTGACATTAATCCTATCCGGAAGGTGAAAGAGCAGTCCTGGAACAGCCAGAGTAAGTCACAGTCCCTGCAGCATCACCAGAGGGAGAGACTGGAAGGAAATAAGCTATTAACATTTGTACCACTACCTTGAAAACTGGGTTGATGGTGTGATGTGCCTGCAGAGTCATCCTCGAGGACAGTGTGAAATTTTTCCCTTCTGTTCTTCCACTGGTGCCTGGAGTAATGGGTGGGTAGAGAAGGGCCAAGAACCAGAGAAATGCTTGGTGGCATTTGCTTCTCCATGCTGTCATATCGTGGGACTCGCTGCTGCCAAGGGAAGACATCAGTATTTTTAGGTACTTCTAAACCAATACAACCCCTGCCAGCTAGCCAGCCTTCTTCTCTCTACAAGAAACAGCATCTCTGCCCACAGGTTGGCATCCAGCTTTGGTGAAAGCATCCAATGCAGTGCAGTGCTCTCCAGTCTGGTTTGGATGACATTTATCAAAATGCTGGGTTTTCATTCTGTTGATGCTGAGTCAGTTGTTTTGGTGGATAAAGGCAGCAAAAGACAAGATCCTGCTCTGGAAATACCTCCTCATAATGACCAAAATCACAGCTTAATTGTGGGGTTTGAGCTGCAGCTAGAAATATCTGGATTTGGGGCTGTGCTGGTTCTCAAGCCAACCTCCACAATGGTAATTAGTTGTTAGGTCTTAATTACTGCTTCTCTCATAGCTCCAGTTCAGCTGTGCTTTTTGGTCACAACCTCTGCTGCCACCCATTTCTGTACCAGGCCAAAATTTTGCCAACTTGGATTTCTGTGCAAAGGCTGCTAAGATATCTGTTGCAGCAGTAGACATCTGATAACGTCTGACATGAGGTGTGGATGCAGTGCAAAAATCTGTGCCTTATACTGGAGAAATAAGTAATTCACAATGCCTATATGATCTTGAACCTTAGCTCATCACAGCTCCTTTAGGTCATGCTAGCTGAGGAACATTGTCAAGCCTCCATAGATCAGACAAGAATGATCTCACTTTGCCAAAAGGTTGGCTGGCCAGCTGCATCACTTGGATTTGGTCTGCCTTGCCATCAAGGTCACCACACTCAGCAACCCGCTGGGCATGCTCTTATGTTACAAATTAATTCTTCCATAGGATCATGAAAAATAACATTCAAGAAGACCTCTCAGGGCATTTAGCCCATTGTTGGCTGGTTTTGGTCATAAGGGGTGGTGATAGCTCATGAGGACAATGCTTCTGCTAATGCTGGATTATTAGGGAAGCACTAGAATGACCCATTCACCTCCAAAAAAACAGTGCAGCAGGGCACCTCCAAGGAAGGGTGTAAACGGAAGCCAGCTTTGTGGCCACAGACACCGAAGAAGAATTTCAGGGTGATAGCAATCATTTCAGTATCACCGTTATCGCTGTTACTCTCTTTAGACGAGGCAATTTCTTTTCGCACTGCTGACAGCTAGATTCAGTTTCAGTTCTCTTTTTCTAACTTTTTTTTTTTTTTTGACCTAGAGAAAGGAAAAGCACATGCCTGGGGAGATGACACAATCCAATTTCTCCCTGTGACCCCACCATCTGAAAAAAAAAAAAAAAAAGTATTTTAAAAAGTTCATGTATTTACTCAGGACGTTGCAAGGGGCTGTCAGAAAGCATCTGTCACTGGAAGGCCAAAAGGGTTTCCAAGTCTCTCTGATGTTTTCTTCCATGGGGTGAGATGTGGAGCTGGGAGGATGCTCTGCAGTGCTGTTCAGCCATACTGGGGGGCTTGGGAGCACCTGGGCAAGGGTGGCTGCTGCTGGTGGCATAGCTGGTGGCTGTTCCCTGTTTTCTCTTCTTCTGTCTGGATACGTCCCTTTCTTACCCAACATTTACATTCTGAGAGGTTTTTTAAAAGCACCCTATGTCTGTGGGATCTGAGGGTAGAGCAAAGCTTCAGCATTGTTGGTTTGCCACTGTTACCAGAAGGACATAGGCTGGTGCAAAGCCATGGGATAAATGGCTGCAAGACCCTTTGATGGGCATTAATTATAGGGCAGATAGAATAAGCCCTTCACTTTGCTCCTTGCATCTGACCATCTTCCCCTAGTGGGGTTACCACCAGGTACTGCCAATCCTGCAGGAAGGGGAGGCAACAGGGATTTTCTTCTGTCCCTTGGGGCTTCCTATTTAAGTTTAGGTCTCAAGCGGGAGAAAAAGCTCCTCCATGAGAGTCACAACTGAAGGGGACCCTGAACCTACTCTAAGCCCAGCTGCCCCTGGGCATTCAAGGATGGAGGAGATCAAGAAGAGAAGGTTGGTATTGCCACCATGCCGTGCCGTGCCGTGCCATGCCATGCCATGCCATCCCATCCCATCCCATCCCATCTCTTCCCATGTCATCCCAGCCCATTCCAGCTCATCTCATCCCATCCTACCAATCTCATTGTAGAAAAAGTGAACGCCTGCATTTAGACACCTGGAACTGTTACAAACCAAGACAGTCCCTATTAAAACACTCTAGCAAACACTCAACTCTGCAATATACCCATTCCTTTTTATTCTTTAATTTTTTTGCAGGGCAAAATGGAAACAAACCCCGCAGCTCCCATGGTGCAGCAGCAGACATCCCCAGGCACAGGCAGGTGGACGTGTGCTGGCTGCACTTCATACAGCACGCTGTATTGTAAAGTGCCCACAGTTTATTTAATCCCTTGCACGTATCAGATGCATTCCTGAGCCATCAATCAGAGCTGAGTCAGCCAGCGTGACTGGTCTGTGTTTTTTTTAATAGCAATCACAAGTTCTCTTGGTTTGTTTGCTGGCAGTGAGGTTGGATTTGCTTTTTTTTTATTTTTTTATTTTCCTAATATAATGAAAACGGAACCCAGTGAAATGAGACGGAGTTGACCGTGAGCAGGAAACGTTCCCTGCTGTCAGGGGTAACCTTTAAATCCAGCCTGCCTCAAGGAACGTCTGCCACGGTACAGAGTGCATCATGCAGAAAAACAAAGAATCTTTTTAAAAATTATCAAACTAATAATTAAAAGTAATTTTTAAAAAAGAGATGCTGCTGGGATGGTGTTAAACTGTAACCCCCCCCCCCCCATGACCAGATGGCACTGCAAGTCCCTCCTGTCCCTGCATGCAGAAGGAGAAGCAAAAGCATGTTCTTGCTGAACAGCCTTGACAGCACTGCCCTGGGAGGTGAAAGCTGTTTCTAAGCTCTTCTTGCAAGGATGAGGTTATTGTGGCTCCAAACAGCCATAACAGGGGATGCAGGAGCAGTGCTGCTGTTGTGTCTGTGCCCAACCTCAGCCCAGCTCTGTATGGGGTGGATGCAAGGCTACGCTCCCTGCCCTAAAACAAGGCAGGAATGTTTTGTCCTCACTCAGGTCAGGGAGGGCAGCAGGTTGCTGGATAGGCAAAACAAAGAAGGTGTTGTGGTTACCAACTTTCCTGGAGAGCGTGAGTCCTCCACGCCTCTGGGATGTTTGCAGGGTGAGCATCACCCCACGGCTCTCAGCACCTGCATGCAAGCATAGAGAAATGCAGGTACAAATCCATTTTAAAACCCTACAGAATTATGAGGACAAAAGGAGAAGGCAGACGATCCCTGAGCATCTCAAGCTCTGCTCCAAAAAGACTCCTCCTGCCCCAAAGCCCCTGGGGATCAGAGCAGCACTTGTAGTTGTCAACCAGCAGTAGCCAAATCCACACCTACAAGGTTTGCTTTTCTTTTTTTTTGCCTTCTCACTCCTATTTCGGGGCCACAACTGCCCAGTATCTGACAGTTCAACTTGTGGCATCTACCATTTTCCCGCTCAGGGGCAAAGACAGCCATGATCCCATAGAACAGCTCTGCTTTGACACAGCAGCACCAAACCATTGTAAGGAGGTGTACCAGGTTTGAATAAATGGCTGCTCTCAAACAGAAACTGCCATATGCTCATTTAAGTTGGAAGTGACCCTTAAAGGTCATCTAATTCAGCTCCCCTGCACCCAATAGGGACGCCTACAGCTCAATCAGGTTGCCCAGAGCTCTATCCAGCCTGAGCTCAGGAACAGGGCAGCCACCACCTCTCTGAGCAACCTTGGATTCCCTTTCACATTCATCTGGGATGTAGCAGGTAGAGTGTGAAGAGTTCTTGCCCTAAGTGCATGTGATGGTGGATCACACCATCATCCCTACTACCGAGCTCTTCCTGGACCAAATAGAAACTTTCAAACTGCTGCCATGGGGTTAAAATGAAAGGGTTAAGCCATGGAATCAGAAGGGCTTTTCTCAGTTGATTTGCAGAAAATGCACTGGAGGGCTGAGGGGTCTACAAGGCACAGGAACAGAGTAATCCCCATATGTACATGGCAGGACTGCATTGGGCATGGTCAGCCTTGGCAAGACCAAGCTTAAGTTAGAACATGGAACAATTTAGGTTGAAAGAGACCTTAAAAAAAATCAAGCACCAACCCCCTGGCATGGGCTGGTTGCCACACACCAAAGCAGGTTGCCCAGGGCCCCATCCAACCTGACCTTGAACACCTCCATGCTATACCCAAAGGCACAAATTGAAAGCAAGGGAATAACCACATCAAGTCTATATTTCAACAAGTTATTTTATTGGTCCAGCAACTGCAAAATATACAAATTACTGAAAGGCAGACCCTGTTTAAGCTGGCACAGCTTGATATCAGGCAATTATTCCAGGTGTATATACAGAACAGTTAACAGCAGAAATGAAAAAAAAAAAAAACAAACCCAAGTAACTACCCTTCTCTCCAAGCTTTGCAGTATACATTAAATAAATAAACAGCATTTTGCTATTAAAAAAAAACATAAAAAAATAAATTCAAGTATCACAAAAAAAAAAACCAGGAAAAAACAAAGGAAAAGGGAGAAAAAAAAAAGACTGGTGTGGTTCAACAAATCCATCTTCACACCTTCCCTCCTTTCATGGCTGTGGCATCATTGCCTGGGCTTTGGTTGTCCAGCCAAAACACAACGGAAAGCATGATGGAATGGGATGGAGATGACATCCTGCCACACACTCCCAGCACAAGAGGACCACTTTGCTACTCATGGGTCAACTTCACCTCTTGAAGAAGGGAGAAAAAATTAAAAACAAAAACTAGCCTACCAACTTCAAAAATTTCATCTTTTTGTAGGACCAAGACTTCTATTCCCATAGAAGAAATAATTTGGGTTTATTGTTGGGTTTGGATTTATTGTTTTTCTTGCAGACTTTTATGTATATGTATGCATGTATGCATAGACACACATTCAAGTACACACCAAACATCATGTTTACAGGATTAATCATGGGTAGCCAGACATCATGTTTGTGTGTGCTGGCTTATCTTTGGGTAGCAGGAGGAGACAGATCAGCTCCCCAGGAAACGGGCTGAGAAGGCAGCAAAGTCGCCTTCCCCCAATGCCTGTCCTTCTCAAAGGCAGAGAAACTAAGAGGGCTGACGTCAACCGCACGCGCACAAGTCTGTGTTAATGCAGTTATTACAAACTCAAAAAAATTAAAAAAAAAGGGGAAATAAGTGTTTTTGTTTCACCTGTACAATATACACACATGGACACGCTCACACAGGGCACCACCAGGATGGTTGGATAGGGACCGCTGTAGTCCCTGAGCCTTCCCTGCTGTCGGTACTGCTCCGAGCCTACGCAATGTGGTTTTGTTGCATGGGACTGAAGCACTAGGCACTGTGGTTCACCTTTTCTCACAGGACAAAGGGACTGACCCCCACCTCCCCCTCCCCCCGAAACCAAAATAAAATAGTAAATTTAAAAAAAAAAACTCACAACAATAGGGAAAAAAAAAAACAACGCTTTCCCCACAAATCTCTCTGCTCCCATCTGCAGGGATGCTGCCTCCTACTAAGGAGAGAGGAGGAAGCCACAGAAAGGATTATAGCAAAGGGCTGCCCATCTCCAACCCTCCAGTGTCAGAGGAGGACCCTGATGACTTTGCCTCCTCTACCTCCACAGTTCAGCTGTGGAAAGAGGGAAAAAAAAAAAATGGAAACAGAGAGATGCTGAACACAGGAGGGGACTGGGGGGGAAAACCACAGATTTTTGCACAATGCAGTAGTGGTTAATTGCCACGGTCAACTGCTGGCTCACAGCCTGCATCAAAAAGCTCTCATCTCCAGCCTCCAAGAGTTGGCCAATGGAACCCAAGCCAGGACTGTGTCCATTGCCTCCTGCACACACACACACACCCCCCCTGGAAGCCATAGCGACTGCTTTTGTGCAATCCCAGCTTCCCAGCATGCAAAAAAAAAAAAAAGTTAAAAAAAAACCACAACAAAACATTGCCTGTATTCAAGCTTCCCCTGTTAAGAGGCACAAGTTTAAAAAAAAAAAAGAAAGAAATATAGTCATGCTTCTGCCACAAATAAAGTGCAAAACCAAGCGGTTTCTAAGTATAAACATATACCCACACACACACACACCTGTGTGCATGTATATATATACTAAAGAAAAAGAACAGCAACAAAAAAATTCTCTTCTTGAGACTTCTCATCAACACTCTTCCTGCATTCTGGCCAAGACACCTGTGTGTCTGCAAAATGCACACAGTGCAGCTGCCCACCTATAGCCTGCAGTGATGCACGGACCCAACCACCCCATCTCTTCTTTCCTCCAATGCAAAGCATCCCCAAGAGCCAGCATCAGTGTGGTTCCCCTCAATATTACAAGCAGCTCATATAGCCAGCTTCACAGCAGCACACTGATCTTCTTTGCAGCTCCCTCTTTGAGATGCATCAATTAACACGAGGATATTATTATTATTATTATTTTTGGCTAAAACCAGCAGTTTTCATGTATCTCAATGAGCTGGGCTGTGTACGTGGCAGGCTGCAGCTGGTGTGGGACTGCAGCACAGCACATTAAGGGCTTTCTTGCAAAGAAAAAATTAGTAATACTTATAAAATAATAATAATAGAAAAAAAATCCAAAATTCCCCCTTTGTTCCCTCCCTCCCTTCTTGTCCCCATTACTCTGCTAACCCTGCACCATTCACATATATACACACACTCCACCCAAAGACGGATGGGTACCATTAGTCTATACAAAAAGAGCTCAAAACCGCTTAGAGAAGGAAAAATTAGAACTTGGAAACTCCTGTGCGCTAGAAGCGCTTCCCAGCTTGCTACACACTAGCAGGACACCGGAGAGGAGAGCAATGCTGCAGCCTGAAGACCTGGGAGTTCGTCTCCCTCCTCTCCATCGCTCTCCCACCTCTCCCCCCCCTCCAGTAGAGCAGTTTGCAGATGAACAGGCGTGGGTAGAAGCAGCCGAGGGTCGACCTCGCCACAAACGGAGGAGACCTGTTTTACAAGCAAGCTTCAGAAATGACGATGGGATGGGAGCTGGCGTCGCTGGTGGCCTCGCGACAGCACTAAGGGACTCACGACGGCTTCTGCGAGTTGTTCATGTTCTGCAACGAGAGGGGAAGGAACACGGTTGGGGTCACGCTTGGAGCATCTTCAATGTGCACAATGAGAAAGGGACGGGGGTACAGAGCTACAACGAGTCACCACTAAGAAAGCATCTATCTACCACAGAGGGAGAAGACGTTGTCCACTCAAGGAGAGAGGTGAGGGAGACATGTCGACTTGCTGCCTGAGCCCCTCCTTTGAGCATCACCCACCCACAGGGTGGGAATCTGGCAAAGGTAGGCCTGAAAACTGAGCTGCTCTTTGGTCCATGCAAGACTAGACGGCAGGACACTGTAAGAGCCCAATTAAGCATCTCTCTTGCTTCCCTCAAGGGTGGGCAGTATCCCCACATCTGCTAGGTGGAAGTCACTGTTTGTCCATCCTCTGCACTGCCCTGCTGCAGAATCACCTCCAACCAGTGCAGTGATGGCCTGGAGAACATGGCATAGAAACCAGCCACCATCAGTGGTGCAGCTGAAGCCAACATTCACCTGTAACATCTCAAGGTATCTATAGAATGGCTTCAAGCACAGCCCTGGTGCCATCACAGTGTCAAGAAAAGACACCCGCTAGTTCACAGCAAGCAGCAAGGACCATAAATCCAGGGACAACCAGCTGAACACCAGCAGGAACAACTTCCAGAAGTGATGACTATAGGAAAGCATCAGAGAAACCCAAGGAGCAATGACCACAACAAGGACATTTCTCACATCACAAAACTATACAAAAAGAGGCTGGGGGAGAGGGGAAGGGACTGGGAAACAGCTAGGAAGGCTTCTCAACCTATTTTTAATCTTTTACAACCTAAACTGTCTCTTACAAGCACTAGGAGCCATGGCCATGCTACAAGACGTCACTATTCTGCAGTAGCTAAAAAGACAGGACAAGGGTTAGGAAAAGCCACGTGCACCCACAGCTATTTACCTTGGAAATATTAGTAAAGAGAAAACTTTGAGAAAGTGACAAACAGGTCGTCTTTACGCATGAAAAGTGAAAGGGGAAAAGAAGGGAAGGGAGGAGAAACTTTAAGTCGGGTTGTTGTTACAAAGTGCATTTTGGATCACAAACCAAGCAAAAGGAAAAGAAACCATCACATCACTCCATCCCGCAAACCCAAACCAGTCCAGGGGCACACAGCTATGTCCCTGGGCTCTCCAGGTATCCCCTGGATGGGGTCAAGCTCCCATCAGGATGCTTGACACAGCAATGCTGCTGCTGTCAACCAACTCCAGCAGTGCAAACAGGGGAGGAAGGGAGGGAACCTCCTCCTCCCCTGACCCCATATGGGTTGTGGTGGGACACAGTGAGGGACTGGATGCACAAACAAGGTGAAGGGACAGAGGTGACGGTCCCTCACAAACCAAATGCTTAGTGACATCTTCTTGGTTCCCTCAAAAGCAAATTCTGAGTCCCACAATAGTAGGTGGAAGCAGACTCCCAGTACTGGAGAACTTTAGCTCACTGCATCCAGCCTACAGCTGGGATGGGAAGACATCACCACCTGCGCCCCCAGAGCTCTTGGTGTAGCATAACCTGAAGCAAACCTCCCAAATGCAACATCAGTGTGTTTTTTCTTTGTGCCCCACCCAGCATGCAATACTTTTTAATTGTAACATAGATGGGAAAAAGCTAGATGGAGGGATGTACAAAAAGAAAGTCACTCTCAAAGCAACCAGACCAGAAACTTCAAGGCAAGAGAAGGAGCACAGGCATGCACACCGTGGTGAGCAGCTCAATATTCACTCAGGAGCATCAGCATGCTCTTCCTAACCCATCAACAAAGCCAAAGTCTGACTTTTCTGCCATCCATTTTGGGATAATGGGAATAAATATGAAGTCCACCAGCTGTTACACACAAGCAAAGCCAACTTAAAACAACTCTTCCAAACTTGATCTCACAGAATGAGCCTGGACAAGGATGGAGGTGGGCTGATTGCTCTATAAAGGATAGAGACATGCACTGTCCCAGCTGAACTCCCAAATCTCCCTAGTTTTTGAGAAGACATTTGAGAACTCCTTCTCCAATGACTGATGCTCTCTTTACTCAGTGAGGTAACATGAAATGAGTTCAAAGGCTTCAATTTATCCAGAACTGTATTGTCCCTATTGTAGAGTGATTTAATAACACTGTCAAAACCTCAGTCAATCCTAAGTAATGCAATAAAGGCTCAAGGCATCTTGTCTATAGAGCTAGGTCAAGGCATCCTTGTGTCTAATATGCCCAAGACAAATGGGAAGATTACTCCCAAAATTAACATCTGCAGAACTACAGATGGAGGATCATCCCACATTACATTTCAGAATTACATTTCAGTTCCCACACAGGTGATAAAGCCCCACTGGAAGCTGAGGTCAGAACCTTATCTGGAAATCTTCAGGGGCATTGCTCAGGCATAACTCAAGAGTCCACAAGACAGGCAGACCACTTGGTCTATCACCTGTGAAGTGCTACCATGGAAAACTCAAAGAAAATCCAAGGGTATCTCCAACTACTCAATGAGAAAGCAGGAATTCAGACAGCATGTGCAGACAGCATCCTGAAGTAGTAATTTGTTTTGTTTCCCCAACAGAATTTGGGCACTTAATCAAGATAGGATACTTAGGGGTTGGACAAAGCAGCATTCATAGCCTCCTCTTTGTAATTCTTAAGACACACCCAATTCCCACCCCAACACACAAATATTCAGTCCAAGAAAACCATGCCCAGCGAGGTTTCACAGCAACAGAATAACCAGTGGACAGTGAGAAACAGGGGAAGAGGGAAGGAAGAGAATAAGACGCAAGAAGGTACTTACAGGCATGCCTTTCCTAGTAAAGGCTGTAGAGAGACAGAGAAGGGAAAGAGAGGTGTCAGTAATGCCACGTGAGACAGGGCAGGGAACACGGAATAGCAGCAAGGGGCACCTGGACACCAAACAGTTTCAGACCCTGAAACCAGGACAGGGTTTGTTGTAAGACTTGAGCATCCCAAAGCAAAGCCCCAAAAGCCAAGAAACTCAGGAACTGACCCGCTCAGTACTGTACGGGATAGAAAGGTTCATGCAAAGAAATGAAGCAGAGCAGTTAGAGGGGAGCCAGGGGGCATGTTACACTAATCCTGGCATAGGAGGGATTGGGGACAACACAGACATGGCAAAGAAGGAGCAGACAAGGCAAGATCCAACAAGCAGCACAAAATGAGGCTCATCTACGTATATGGCTGCTCTTCTGGTTCAACCCGTGCTCCTTCACTAAGGGATGGGGCTTTTGTTTCTGGGAACCCTGTCCCAAGCAAGGGCTGTCCTCCATCTTTTCACAAGCAAGTGAAAGAAGAGATAATATATAAGCGACATAGCAGGGGAGGATCAGGTTGGATATTACAAAACCCTTCTTCTCAGGAACACTGGGAGGTATTGGAACAGCCTGCCCAGGGAAGTAGCATAGTCACCATTCCTGGAGGGTTCCAAGAGAAGGGCAGAGATTTTACTGAGTGACATGGACAGGAATGGGTTCATGGTTGGACTTGCTGATCTCAGCGGTCTTTCCAACTTTAATGATTCTATAAATCCCTCGGTCTCCACCCAGGTCTGCAGAAGGCAGCTAATGCACAGGTCATTGGTGAACTCCCAAAATTGGCTTCTACTCAGTTTTTTGTCCATTTTGCCTATTCCTCTTGGAATAGAGAACTGGAGGCAGAAATGGGCACTGATGGTAATTTTCTCAGTGGAAGCCCAAGAACATTTGTGTTGTTGCAATGCCCAGGTCTACAGTGGAGCAAATGCACTGGGGGACGAGGTAGGCACGAGCCCTTTGGTTTTGCCTGCTTAGGCAACAGCCTCTCACATGGACATGGTTGTGGGGACTCTGCACTGGATGATGCTGGTTTGACAAGGGTGTAGACCAGCCCAACCCCAACGAAACAGCAATGTCAGATGGGAGACACCGAGTCAATTCCTAGATCAGCTGCTTGATTCGACCCACAGCTTTGGGTTGACCAAAGGACAACCTATCACTGGCTGCTCCCAAAAACCAACCTAACGTAGAGACTGGAACACAGCACCCATGGGAGAAGCGCAGACAGAGCATCTCAGAGCCAGCAGCACAAGATGCAACAAGTGCAAGCAGTTCTCAGCTTCAGGAGCGACAGGAGGAAGACAACAAACAAACAAACGAGAATGACAACCAAAAAAAAAAACAAAACCAAAAACAAAAAGTTCAACTAACTTGTCCCGGCAGCTGCGTGGGCACTTCCTGAGGAACACAGCCTGGCAGGGCGGAAGAAACAGCCACATGCTCCTCAAAGCTGTTGATGCGAGGCTTTTTGATGGGCTCTGGGCTTGCTAGAGGGGTAACGCTATTACGTCTCATGAGCGGGTTAGGTCCCTTCTTTGCTTCCTAAATTAGAGTGAGACAAAGAAAAAAAAGTAAATAAAAATAAATTAAAAAGAAAAATGAAAAGGGAAGAAGGCGACAGTTATAAAGGAAAAAAAAAAAGCAAGTTGTTTCTTTCCTTAAAGCAGCCTCTGCTTTTCCCCCCCACAACTGCTTTCAATGTGCAAAGGATTAGTTGGATGCAATGAAATGCTCTGGACGCCAAAAAAAGAGAAATTGATGCAAAATAATTGAGAACATAATATGATTTCCCAAGAAAGGGAGCAGAAAAGAAAAAAAAAAAAGCCCTGTGCTCAGAAACAAGATAGAGTTCCTCCACACGTGAGCCTTAAATCACAAAAAAATAAAACGTGCATTACCACCAAGTATAGCAGTAACCAACAGCCACCACTTAGCACAACAGAGCGGTGCCCATCGCTCTGCTCCTCAAAGCTGGTCCCTCTGACTGTGAAAGCAAGAAGAGGAAAGACGAACGAGCCCGAGTGGATAAGAAAGGATGGGGAAGTGGGATAGAGCAGCCAGCGAGGGTCAGCACAGCACCAAGCTCCAATTCAAGGCATGTGAGATGGATGGAGGGCAATGCCCTTACAGCCAAGCAGAGGAACCCAAGCGCTTTTGCACATGCTTCGCTCCATCATAAGTGAGCCCCACAGCCACTCCTGACAACGGTGAAGTGAGGGCGTCAATAGCCCTGATGCTATGGGAAAGCGATCAGCTTTTCCTACGCTGGGAGGTCAAGGAGCAAAGAAAATGTGTGGTCCAAAAGGGGATGGATGAGACCATCCAAAACCCATCACCACAAGCTGGAAAGGTTGGAATGCAGGGTTCCCCTTGAGTGACCATTCAGCCCCACCACCAAGCTAGCATCCCCTTGCTCTGATGTCTCTTAGTTCTGACCTCTGAGCTCCTGGTGGAGCACACAAAATCAGGTCTGGAGTTTTTTCCCTCCATGCAAGGGGTCTTCTCCCCTGGTAATCCACCACCCTACATAACAGCTTTCTGGTAGCCTCTTAGAGCCACAGGCACACCAGGAAAAACCACACAGGCAGATGCTGGCCAAGTCACCAAGCATGGGCTCTGCCAGCCAGCTGACACACCTGGGAGAAGTCACCTTCTCCATCCACAGCTCTATTCCCTATTAGGAAAGTGGATGACCACAAAGGCAAGTCAGAGACTGGCTGACCTTTCCCTTGGTCAGCTTCAAACTAGGTAGCAGGCACATGCAAGAATCTTCTTCCCTTGGAATAACCCCAGTCAGCCACATCTAGAACCCAAGTGATGCTTCCCAGTTCTCCAGTGGCACTTTAAGCACTGGGCTGAGCAGTCTCCCCAGTCATCCTCCATGCTGGGTTACCACAGGGGAAAGGAAGGAACACCCAAGGGATGGCTTAGAGGGAAAGAAAAACTTACCTCTGGCCGCTCCCTGTGAGTGTTCACAGCTTCAATATTCAGGGAGATGGATTCCACACGGCAGCCTGCAGAAGGAAGCACAGAGAAACAGAGGCTATCAGCAAACCCAACAGAAAGTGTTACAAGGTGCTCCATCCCAGACCTCTGCCCATGTCCCAGAAGCTTGGATTTAGGAGGAGGTGCAAGTTGAACACCTCAGCACATCGATAAGTAGCATTCCCACTTACCATAAGCCACTGGGGTCAGCTTCAGTACCGTGTGAAGAGGACATTTCAGGTAGGGCATTTCATCTGCAGAGAAATGCAAAGCAAGATTAACCCCACCCCTCTCTAAAAACATCTTCCTCAGCACCTAAACCCATCCCATACCAAAGAGATGCATACTCCAGGCCCTGCGTGGACACAAGAACATCTCATCTCCCCCAAGCTACATCCCTCCTCCAACAGGATCCACCTCCTGCCCAGGGACAGGGAGCTCACCTGCACTCTTGTCCAGGAAGTAAGCAAGGAGGCAGCGCATGACAGCCTGGTGACAGATCACAAGGACATTCTCTTGCCTCTCTAGCTCCATGATGACTGGCTCCAGGCGCTGCACTAGGTCTTGGTAGGACTGAAACAGAAGAGCAGGGAGATGGGCATAGAGTCAAGAAGACAAGGACCTCACAAGAAACAATTATCCTTGTCTTGGTCTAAGTATTGATTTCATGCTTCTATAAACCAACATGATTACTGATAAAGATGAGTAAATTTAACAGTGCTTCAACTTGGCTACTCTAGAATGTAGTTACTAAACAAACAAAGAAATAAACCATTTGTCTCAATTACAGCCCTGAAGAGTTTGAGGTAAGCTATAACTGCACAGAGGCTTTGATATTACTGTCTCTGTTGTCTCAAATTTATTTTCCTTTTCTGTGGGTTTTTAAGTTCTAAAGTATGAAGCACCCCAGAAAGCTCTAAAATTTCATAGTTTCATGAAAGGCTGTTTAGAGTCAACATCAGACACTCTCAAACACCCTCCTCTGGACCTGCTGTCATTAGGCTAAATATTTATTGTTTCCAAGTGTCTATGAACATGATTTTTTAATTTGGGACTAAATAAGTCAGTTCACAGCCAAAATTACCATCTAGGACTGACGTAAATCCCCACCTCCACATGTCACACCTTGAAAGCAGATAGTGTTCCTCAAGCCAGGGACAGAGATATCAACATCAACCCACAGCAAGTGACGCAGAGAGCAGAGGATGAAATTACTACTTTAGAAATGAAACAAAGGGGAAAAACCTGGGCAGCACAACACTAAGTAACCCTAATGGGGAGGATGGACTAGCAAAAAACAGGAACACCTGCTTTTCTTCTACTCTCCTACTCCGGGTGTAAGGAAGAACCATTAAAACAAGAAGGCCTATTCAAGTATGAGCCACATCTCCTACCTCTCCAGAAGGATAACGGTAGTAATATTTATCCTGATCACGTAAAGCAAATTCCTCTGGATGCTGGTCCCTGATTTCTTCATAAGTCATTTCTTCACACACACCCTGAAAGAAGAGGATAGCCATGAGGTTACTACCATGCTAAAAAGAATTGGCCCACCTAATACATACATCCTTCTCCAAGGCAACTGTCTTTAATCTGCTGAGGGATCAGATATAGAACAGTTTCATGAAAAAGCCATCTTAATCTATTTACTCAAGCCGACATCTTGAACATTTTGTATAAGGTAGAGGTAGAAAAACCACAAGCCAAAATTTGAGTGCCAGAGCAGGAAAAGTACACAATTCCCTATAGAAGGGAAAACTCTCTACAAGAGGTGAGACTTAGGCAAGACTGAGGGAAAAAAAAAACCAAAAAAAAAAAAACAGCACTATCATCCCCTACTGCAATTAAAGCTACTTACAGCATCTATTTCATTGAGGGCCTTCCACTGCTCATAGGGCAGCTGGAGAGCTTCTGCTGTTTGGATTGTTCTCTTCAGTTGGCTGGTCCAGACTTTGAGGTCCTTCAGGTTCTGCTCCTCAACAAACTTGTTCAGTGCCTGTGCAAACTGCAGGACAGAGAAGAGGTTGATTCCTGATCTAAATGGGATCCCATTCAGTTTCCCAATGAGTTTTCCTTCCTGCTTCCTAGTAAACATTCCCTTCTCCAGGTTCTCTTCTGTCTTACATGGCAGATATATTGGCCTTCTGTTCTAAGGTGGGAAACAGCCTCACACATCTGCGATTCCCAAAAAGCTATGAAGGAGTATGAGAACAAAGAACAGAAGAAGAGAAAGCTCCAATCTCATGTACTCAAGGGACAGCAGCAACATCCAGGAAACCGTGTCACAACCTGGACTCTCCTCTAATGTGAAATGTCCCACGTCATCCTTAACCACAGCTCTGTTTATTTGTCAGAGAGTTAACTGATGTTTACGCAGTCCTTGACAAGTCACACCTCAAGTGAGTGAGTCCATTTGGACTTCAAAATGCTAATGAAAAGCCAAAATAAATATTAGCCCTCCATGTACCAGCTCTCTTGACCAGTCCTTGAAGAAACAATTACTGAGTGAACTGAGCTCTTAACTATTATTTAAGAGGGTTTTCTGAGGCCATGCTTGAGCCAAAATTTGACAAGCCCTATAGATGGATCTTCAGATCATCCCAGCTGGCATCAAATATGCACTCATCCCAACAGATGTCATCTCCTACAGCCAAATCCCAGGGAAATATTCCTCTGCTCCTTACCTTCTTGCCCCTGTTGGAGAGGCCTGAGTCACCTCCAATCTTCCCCTTGAGGTTGAACTCACTCTCGCCATGCCGACAAAGATAAATGGTGCGGGGCTGGACATGGATGTTCATTAGGTAGTAAACAATCCTGCTTTGGATGTGATCCTGAACCCTGTTGACCAGGAACCGCCGGCCAACATCAATGACTTTGATGAGAGAAAGCTCCCTAGGGAAAACGCAGCAAGGATGAGGGGTGGGGCAATTGTCAATGGGAAAAGTAGGAAAGAAAACCATCACTCCACAAAACAGCCTTGTAAGGTATCTCAGTCAATATAATCACTCAGCTAAAAGGATTTCCTGCAAGCTATTTTCAACAGGAAGTTGGTAGGTCACAGCAATTCATGGAGAGCTAAGTAACAGGGAGTGTAATCTGCTTCCATCCTTGCAGCAGTAAAGAGGATTAAGCCCAGCAAGAAGCACATCCCACCTCAAGACAGCACTGAGCTGGACCAGGATTATCCACACAAAGCACATGGACATGTCTGTGAGCAGTGGGAAGGCTGAAAGGTTACTGACTGGCTGCCCACATGGCTGTGCAGGACAGCAAAGGTTAAACAAGCCTTAGTTGTGTACCCTGGTCAACCCTGAGCTTGTCTAAACAACCCCTTCTTTTAACTGGCACCATGACAAAAGCATTCCAGACACACTCCAGCCCACCTGCCCATCCCTTTGTTTCATCTGCATTTAAGCCTGGAACTAGATAACCTTTAAGGTCTCTTCCAATTCAAGATGTCTGTATTCCCATGAATATGGTCAAAACCAGTACACGCTCCTTAACACCGGGCTGGAGAAAACAGCATTACATTTTCAAGGAAGAAGCATGATTTACAGCAAGCCTCGGCCACACACTATGCTAGCACAGTCACGTGTTTGAACACCAAGTAAAATACTGCTCCATACTTCATTACCCTGTTCCCAGGAAACAAAAGGCATTCAAAGACAGGCTCTTTGTAAGTCAGAAAAGTTTCTTACCGGTCATAGTCATCAGGGTCAAGTGGCTGGTAGCTGGCTTGGTAACAATTGATTCTTTTCATGAAGTCCTCCATGGCGTCGGTCGAATTACAGTCCCGGTAATCAGGACTGGACAATTTTACTTCCTACAACAGGGGAGACAACACACCAAAAGGAGAGGTTAGGAAGCAGGCAGAGCAGGCTGCTGCCCCACCTGGGGCAACAGGCACAGTAGGGCTCAGATAGCCAGACCATGCTGATCTCAAAATCCTGTCATGACCCAGCTGTTGGCTGAGCCATTTTACATCCACCACTTATTACAAGATAGAAGGGAACAAGACTCAAAGTTAAGCACAAGGAAAACTGATGTGCTATAAATCACTGTGTGACTACACACTAGAATATGCTAGAAGTGGACTAGGAGAACTCATGGGGACTAAGTTCTGTCTAACTTGCTTTAATACGATGTCTTTCCTGGAGATTTGGGTTTGAGCAGAAGTGTTACACATCAGTTAACTTCCCAACCAATCCCGAAACCAATGGGATAACATCACAGCACATACAAATGCCCCTAGCACATACAAATGCCCCTAGACTGGTGCCTGTTGTGAAGCCAGTCCTGGGGGCAGGGCAAAGGCTCATGAAAACCCCCTCATAGACTCTGGATATCCCGTGACACATTCCCAGACACTGTAAAACAACTCGCAAAAGGCAGGCTGGAGATAAGGCTGGAGCATAGCCCAAGGGGGGAAAGGACACTTCCCTTGAAGTTAATCATGCCCAGGTAAGCCAATTAGCATCTACTCACCCTAGCCAAGCCTAACGGGCAAAAGCTCATTTCTGCTGAAGAGAAATCAAAGATCCAGCAGCTCCCAAGGGAGCTGATAAGCAACGTTTTATGTCACACCCCCATTCAAGATGTCAGCTAGCAGCAGAAAGCCTCTAAGCTGAGCTGTTATTCCCCTCAAAACAGACCTTAATAGATACTGTGAAGCTGGATGTGGCTGAAGTCACCAAATCTAACTGGAATTTAAACCACACCCATCAAGCAATCTGATGGGATATAAGCCCTTAACCACACCTATCGCTTCAAAAGGGAGTTTGGGGTCACTAAGGTATCCTAAATACTTTATACACCTCTCCTTGATACCGCAGGACATCAACAGAATTGCAAGAGCTCCCTTCTCATCCCAGGACAAATATATCATAAAAAGACAAAGAACTCCTAACTCTCATCTGAGTCTGGCATGATGTCTTGAAACCAGGTGAAAAATCCTACACAAGAGAAAACAAAAGCAAGTGGTTTTCACTCTTACCATGACGTTGGTGGCAACAACATTGGGATCATTGCAGACAGATTCGATGAAGAACACCTGCAAAACACAGCAAAGCTCAGCTGAAAGCCAGCAGTAAGATTTGGAACACTCTTGCTCAACCCAGACTTCCTCCCTGCTTCACCCAAGGAGCATTCCCTCCACCTCACTTCTATCCTTTCAATCCCCAGGACTCAGGACCTGGAAAGGTCTCCCATTCCAGCAAGCAAAATCCCCCTTACAACAGAGCATCATGCAGATAACGCATCAGTGATCAACTACACATTATGAATAATAAACTATGTAAAGTGGTCTACACAACATAGACAGCTGAAGAACAGTACCAACCTTGAACCCATTTTCTTTGGCAAAATTTAGGATCATCCCTCTCCTCTCCCGTGTGGTATTTGTGGCATCAAAAACCTGTAAAAACAAAGGCTCTGGTTAGCACAAGGATACCTGGTTTCTCGCCGAGCCCTTCTTCAGTTTAAGTAATCTAGGTGGAACAGTGGATATTTTATAAAAGCTGAGCTCACTCTAGTCACACACTTTTCTCTCTCACTGAGGGCATTTTATAACATCCTTCCCCCATCTGCTTAATTTCAGGGAATGTTTAGGAACCTCCTCCCAGCCTCTGAGCATATGGCCCCTTTTCCTCCAAGTGACACTGCCCTGAGCTGCACAGGGCTCAGCACTTTCAGGATTAGTGCCAAGCACCACAGAGGGCATCTCTTACCGCAATCTGGCCAGCCTCCTCCGTCAGGTACAGCTTGACATCCCTCAGGGCAGCTAGAGCACACTGCCTGCAAAAGAGATCAGAGCCATGTATTTAAACACCATTTAAAATTAAGTATTTTACACTTTGTAGATAGCTGAGCAATAGCATGGAAGGATACTTTGCATGATCTCCTGTCCATACACTTTTGCATGCTTCTTCTGTACAGGGAGAACAGGGACTGAATGCCAGCACCATATCCTCCTCATTTCCTCACTGAGCCTGGTGGTGATCTCAGGATACCAGTGATGTAGGGATGCACTGGCAATCCTGATCTACCAAGTCCCAACAGCTTCAATTTGTGTCTCTACAGCAGGGAATTTCAAGATCCAGCCCTTCTGTCCGTCACCCCAAAACCATAGAGTAACTCCACTGTGAGCTTCACAACCCAGCTGGGACACCAACAGCAGACAGGACACATGCTCACCTCCTGACTTTCATAGCCTCTTCGTTGTCGGGGCGAAAGAAGTCATAGGAGCTGTAATGCTTCACTGCCTCACGGCGATACTCCCCCACATTGAAAACTGCAGGAGAAAGGTAAAAATCATCAAAACCAGGAGAATACATCACATCAGCATGCAGCTCCCAGGAATAACACTTTTTAGCAACAGACTGATAAAAGACATCTTTAGAGTAAAAGACTCTAAAAGGCTCAGGGATAGTTCTTTGTTTCAAAGGAATGGGAAAAACAGGACACCTCCCATCCCATGTGGGACAATGTCCCACCAGCAGTACAACTGAGATCCTGTAGCACTTCCTAAGGACTGAAGCTGGTTCTTTTCCCAGCAGCCTGTGAACATCTCACCTTTTGTTGGGACACCAATCCAGTTGAGGTAGCGAGTCAGCTTCTTGGAGATGTAAGTCTTCCCCCGGGCTGGGAGGCCAACCATCACTATCACAGTGGGAGAATTGGCAAGCTGTGGCCCACAGGCTATGGAAAAGAAAAGAAAGCAAAACACAAGCAGCTGTTAATCCACCAGCTCATCTTCCTTGTTGTTGAGCCAGCCTCCTCCAGGTCCTTTTGAAGTTACAGGGAGACCAAAAAGCCTCTGCACCATCTCCTCCTACATCTTCCACCCGTGAGCCTCAGTAACCAAAACCTCGAGCAGGGAAATCCACCGACTCCATTTCAGAATGGAATCTGCTGAATGAGCATCAGAGCTGGAGCATATGGTGGATGGCTCTGAGTCACAAGTGAGACAACTGCCCCAGTTAAGCCACACTGACCCAAATTCAGACCCAACAGGACAAAGGACATCTTGATGGCTGTGGAGGTACAGCTGGCTTCCCAAAGCATCTTGCAGGATTGTTTTCCCCATCAAGGGTAACATAACTCCTCATCCCTATGATTGGCTGATCTTAGGAAAATCCAGAGGATGGCCCTAATTTGATTAGAGCCATCAGCATATAAAAGCAGATACGTGAGAACGATTTCTCTCTTTCTCCTAAACCTAAGCTGGTTACTTTTTGTTATAATGAGGGTCCTGTATCAAACAGGTAGAAATAAACCCAGAGTGATGACTGGAAAGTTGAAGATGACTCCAATTCAATAAAAGTGCATGACCAAAACGCAGACAGAATGGTGACAAAGGTACTCAGGAGACTCACTTTTCTCCATAAATCCTTTAGAAAGTAAATTCTGGGGCAATGGAATGGTTCATAGGAAAGCACACATGGCAGCATCACTGCCCTCCTAAGTCACTCATGTTCACATGGCTCTACATGGCTCTCACATCAAGAGACCAAGGCAGCCAGCCAAGCGCTTTACAGGCAGGAAGGGAAGATCTTAACGATGCCTAATGGAATTTGGATTAGGCAGGCACCTTTCATACCACTCAGCATCACGTGCTGAGCCCTCCCAGCAAGGAGCAAGCCCCTCCAACGGGATTTCTCATCCACCCTTCAATCCTGGAAACCTCATGGGAAAGGAATGCAGGGAGTGAATGGCTGATGGCAGAGCCATAAAAATGTGCCTTAATTATGGGCTGTGAGCTGAGCTGCTCTCCTCGCTATGGGGCAGGTGGGATCTCGGGATGCAGCACAATTGGTGGCTGCCAGAAGATGGAGGCAGTGTAGAGGGATTGGTTTCAGGGTTGGGCAAACAAACCAAGAGGTATGCAGAGAGTATGCGAAACATGTGGCATTTCCCTTCCAACAAACAAACAAGAAAATCCTACAGCCAAATTAAAGCCACACGTTAAAATGCCAGAACTGCAAAGAGCCACTCATCATCTGCTTGGATGTCTCAAAAAAGCAGAAAGGAGATGAGAAAACTATCAAAAGGTGGGGGTTCTCCCCCCTCCCCTACCCTCTTTAAGTATTCTGAGTTCCTCAGGACAGTGCACTGGGTCCCTTTGTGCAACCCGCCCCCTTGGGTGCCACATTCCAAAAGCCCAGGGCAGCTCCCACTGATCTCAGTGGCAGGCACTGATTTTGCACACTAGGTTACCCAGGGGGGTGCAGGCATCCAAAGGAAAAGGGCTTTTGCTCTCTGAGCGTGAAAGTACAGAGAAAACACATCTCATGTGCTCTAACAACTTGAGAGGGAAAGGAAAAGAATTACACGTGAATAAACCAGCTCCTCCTTTCTCTAACTGCTAGCAGACATAAGATATCAGAGAATGGAGCCAAGAGGGTTTGAGCAATTAAAATAATGGTGTTTAACGAGGGACAGGGACAATGCTGGGTATTGTTCGTGCCCCCTCCAGCTCCAAATATAAGTGAGGCAGCCACAGAGCTCCTGCCTGCATGGGGACAACAAAACCAAGGAGAACAGTTGAAGGAATCTCCCCCCAGATCAGTTTGCTATCAAATAGAAGACCCAGGTTCCCCCATACTGTGAAAAAGCACCTGGTTAGGAACCTAGAAACACTTCCCAGAGGTCAGTGGTGGGCTCAGCACATGCACCTACTTATCAGGAACTTGAGCCCAAATCCAGCAAAAATCACAAAAGCCAGCCCTGAGCTCTAGGAAACTTTGCAGCAGGGATGAAACAGAACCCCTGTTTTGCTCCCAGTGCTTCACAAAGACCCAATTCATCATTCCTTTTCACCACGCTGGAAAGCTATCAGGGTTTTCAATGCATATTCATTACTCATTATGGACAGCAGTCCAGGTAAGCCAAGGTCGGGGATGACTTTCAAAAGGCTCCTCCAGCAGCGTATTTCATTGAATGGCTTTGGTCAGAAGGGACCTTAAAGCCCACCCAGTTCCAGCCCCACTGCCATGGGCTGCTGCCACCCACCAGATCAGGCTGCCCAGGGCCCCATCCAACCTGGCATTAAGAACTTTCACGGATGGAGCACACACAACTTCTTTGGTCAACTCATCCCAGTGCCCCACAATCCTCAAAATAAAGAATTCCTCCTGAACACCTGACCTAAATTGCTTCGCTTTTGTTTAAAACTATTTCCCTTTATCGTGTCACTATTAGATCACGCTCCCCCCTCCTGCTTATAACTTCTTTTTCCAATTCTGGAAGGCCACAACAAGGTCTCCCCAGAGCCTTCTCCAAGCTCAACAAGCCCAATTGCTCCAACCTATCAGAAAATATTACAGGACTTTGTGCCTGGGAGCTGCTGAGACCTCACTGGAGTGCAGAAGGAAAAAGAATTATAAAAAAAGAAAAAAAAAAAGGGGAAATTTTCCTCTATAAGTGGTTAAATAAAAAAGAGCCACCTCCCAAATCCATGTGCTTTTACTGCCTCTTTGTAGGCAGCGCTCCCATGCACCTCCCCCTCCCAAAAAAGAAAACCCACTCCGCATCTTCCACACCGCTCAGGTTCCCTTTTTTCCAGCTTTTTTTTTTTTCCCTATGCCATTCTTCTGACACCTCCAAGGGACGCGTTCCTACACCACACATCACCGCCAGGAGCCCACAGAACCCACACCCGTGCCATCACTCCGCGCCCCACGTGCAGAGCCATGCGATGGACTGAAGCCCTCTGCCTTCTCTTCCCTCTGCATCCCCCTGCCCGGCCCCTTCCCAACCCCTACGTGAGCGACGTGCAGCCGGACCCCCATTGAATGGATCGCAGTCAGAGGGCCGGATGAAGGCATCGCCGCATCCATTCGAGCTGCCACGAGGACGGGAACAATCGGGCCAATTATTCCACGCGCACAGCATCCACTCGGCGGTTTCTCGCCGATGCTCCCCGAGTTCCTCCTGCTTTCCCCCCACCGCGACCGCGGCAGCCTCACATCGAGCCTTTGTGTCCCCGTTCTTTGTTACCGCCGAGGAACGGACGCTGAGTTTCCAAAAGCCCAGTGGGGCTCTTTTCCATAGATCGCAACGAGCGATGCCTAAGCGCGGCTCGTTTCCACCCCGAAAGAAAAATAATCAGAAGCCAAGTACGTAACGAACCGCTTAATATCTTACGACGCTAAGAAAACTCTGCCCTACCAGAAACCAGCAAAAAAAACAAAAAACCAAACAAAACACAACTTAGGAATTTCTTTCAGAGGTGTCAGCCCTGGAGAAAAATCACATCGCCGCACTCCAGCTGCAAAGCATTACACCATTCCCACCCCTCACCCCCGGTCCCACTAAAAGCAAAGCCCTGCGGCAATCCAGATGTCGCAGAGCCGCTCGCACAGATGTGCGCGGGCCGCAGCATCCCTCCCGGCACAGCCACGGGGCAACCGCCGTGCAAATGAATGCCGCTCGCAATCTGTCGCTTTGTTTCCCTTCAAACGGGCCAACTTTCCCAGCCAAGCCAAACGCTAAAGCGGCTCAAAGAAAACCTCGAGAAAAACCATCGGAAACACTGATTCACCCAACTGCTTCCATCCTCCTCCTGGGCTGCAAAGTGCCACCTCTATTCTCTCCCCCCCCCACGGCCCTATGGATTCCCACAGCCGCCCATTGGGGAATCCCACGGAGCTGCCCTAGCGGCAGCTGTCAGCTGAGGGCGAGCGAAGAGCCGCGCTTGCGATCCATGCCACGGAGGCACCCACGCGTTCGCTTCTACTTATAAAAATGAATATTCTATCTTACTCTACGCACGGAGTTCACTTCTCCACAGCCACATCCATTCCCAGCTCTGGTGCAGGGCTCGGAAATGCTATTTTACGTCCACCCCCGATATCAGTGCAGGACTTAACAAGATTAACCTGCCTGCTCTCCTCCAACCCTCCTCCCTCACTCACCCTTAGCACAGCACGGAGATGAACAAACCTCGTTTTTCCAAACCCGCTGTTCTAACCTCCCCCCCTGCAGGCTTTGAGCTCATCGCTAAAGGCTCCGAGTTGATCACCAGGTATCTAAAGAAAAACCAAACCTCACACATGGCGTGGAGCAGCGCGAAAATCGCAGCGGATTTAAAACAGGAGCCCATCTTAGCGACCTGCCCCGTAACCTCATAATCCCATCGGCATCACGGGGCGGAGGAAGAAAGGAATGAGGCCACACGCATCCCGGAGCGCCGTGCCTTCCTCCGACCGCCGGGGCTGGAAATGAATCACGGGCCGGCGGAGAGCGGAGGCAGGGCCACATCGCATCGCACGGGGAACACAGAGCGCAGCGCACGCCGCGTCGCATAGCACGGACGATAGAGACGCTACGGCGTGTGAATGTAAAGTGGACGTGCCGACACCGCGAGGGCTCGCCCCAGCTTGCAGCATCGCGCAGGACGGATGCGGGGCTGCTCCCATCCCATCGCTGCGATGCTACGACCACCCCCCAGCACCCTCCCCCCTCCGTCCCCCCCATACTCACAGCGGCGGGGCAGCGCCGGGTGGTTGTCATTGGGCAGCCAGATCTTCTGGATGCGGCTCTGCGTCAGCTCCATGGGCATGGTTAAAACAAAGGTCTTTTTGCGCTGCTCCGCGGCCACCTTGGGGCGTTCGTAAGGGGTGGGAAGGGAGAAAAAAAAATGAAAAGGGAGAGGGGGGAGAGAAAAAAAAAAAAAGGAGGGGAAAAAGGTAAAATAAAAACGATTCGCTGCTTAGAGGGTGAAGGGATGGGGGTGCGGGCACTGCGCGGTCACCGCGTGCACAGGAGGAGGGCGAAGCGCTGATCTGAACAGCAAGACGCAAAATAACAAGTACAATAAATTAAAAAGATAGGCTTTTCTCTCTCCGCTTTAAAGTCGAACCCTTCCAGCCGACAGCAGCAGCAGGAAAGGGGTCGGAAGGAAAACCGAGCAGCAACACCGCTTCTCTCCTTTCCTCGCACTGAAGCCGGCGCGGCTCCGGCGCCGCCTATTTGTAGCCCGGGGGGGAACCGGCAGCGGCTCCACGCCCCCGGGGGCGGGACGTGGGGGGGGGAGGCGATGCGCTGCTGCGGAGGGCGGAGCGGAGCGGAGCTGCCGCCTGGTGAGCGTCCCCGGCACTGCAGGGGGACACAAAGGCGGTGCCGCCGTGCCCCCCCCCCCCTCCCGGCTGGCTTTGTTCGGGGCTGGGTGGGGTGCAGGTGGTGGGAAGGGATGGGAGAGAAGAGCGAAAGGTGTCGGAATGAAAGAGTGGAAACGGGCCGTGAAGAGAGCAGAAGGAAAAATGCGGACGAGGAAAGGAAAAGCTGAAACGGGATGGCAATAAGGAGAATTAAAAAAAAAAAGCAGGAAAAAATGTGATGAAGCAGAAGTGAAATGCAGATAAATAAAGCAGAGATGAAGTGTAAATAAAAGGTAGGAATTGGGACTGGAGAGAAAAGCAGAAATAAAATGTGACGAGGTAAAGCGGGACTCTATAAGGGGGAATGCAAAGAAAAAAGGCAAAAAAATATTAAAAAGCAGAAAATGGGGGTAAAAAAAAAGCAGAGAAATTGAACAAAAAAGGAACAAAAATGGAAAAAAAAACAGGAAAAAATGAAGAAAAATACAAAAAAAAGGAAGAAAAATGAAGAAAAAGGAAAAAAGAATGGAAAAGGGAAAAACAAAGAAAAAAATAAAGCAGATATACAATTAAAAAAAAAGGCAGGAATTAAATGTAAAGCAGAAATAAGATGCAAATAAAGGAGAAAAATGCAAATCAGGCGAAAGAAGAAAATGACGAAATGAAGCAGAAATAAAATGCAAATAAAGCAGAAATGAAAAGTTAAAAAAAAAGAGCCCTAAAGAAATAAAAAATTAAAACGTGAAATAGAGCAAAGCTAAAAAGAAAGAGGGGGAAGGAAAAAAAAAAAGAAAGAAAGAAAGAAAAAGACTGAAGCAGAAGTTGAATTTAAAAAAAAAAATTATAAAGCGAAAATAACGTGAAAGAAATGGGTTGGGAATAACGTAACGCGGAACAGAAGGGCGGGCCGCGTAAGGCCGCGCTGCGGTGCGCGCATCCCGCGCGGGGGGGGCGGCGGCCGGCGGGGCTGAGGGCGCCGCACGTCGCTCACGTCGCACATGGCTGAGCCGGGCAGGGCCGCCTCCTCCCCCCGCGGGGATCCCCGCGCCGCTCCGCCTCTTCCCGCCCCGCTCCGCGCAGCGCCGTCGGCCCCGGAATGAAGGAGAGCGGGGCGGTGCGTTGTGCGCTGCGCTGGGTTCTTTCCTGCGCGGTGCATCCCCGAGTCTTTACAGCTAACCTGCATGGCCACGGGTTGACCTGTCCACTTTATAGGATTATCGCGTCAAGCTGTATTAGCAACTCGAAGAAATACTCTTTCCCCCCTCCTCTCCCACTCCAATAATTAAATATCCCCCCCTCGGGGGCGTGCAGCCCCCGTGCAATGAGGGGCACCTAAGAGGGGTCCTGGGTGGCCAGCATATAAAACCGATGGCTGAAAATGCCGCGCATCTGCTCTTGTAGGTGTTAACAATGCGAATACTGCATGGAGATTAAAATGCCAAGAAGTAGCACCTGGGGTTCTGTCCTATTCTGGATGTATATTCAGGCTGCCCAAGGAGGTCGTGGATGCCCCATCCCTGGAGGCATTCAAAGCCAGGATTGAAGTGGCTCTGGGCAGCCTGGTCTGATGGTTGGTGACCCTGCACATAGCAGGGGGTTGAAACTGGATGATCGTTGTGGTCCTTTTCAACGTAGACCATTCTATGATTCAATTTTATGTATATATATATATATATATATATATAATCCTCTCTTTATATTCCTCTCTATGTAATACTCCATGTTATCCTATATACCCGTGTTATTTTCATCCTCTCTCTATATTCCTTTTTATATAATCCCCCATATTATTCTATACATACCAGGCATTGTGCTATTTCCCTCTTCTCTATATATAATCTTCTATATTATTCTATGTATGTAGTATTCAATATTATTATGTTTTCCTCCTTTAGGAGCAAAGCTGGTGTATATTTTTGTAACAAACCCAGAAGGAATATATTTTTAGCTGCCTCCCTATATGGAACTAAGATGGATGGGGCAAAACAACACACGGTGCCTCCCCCTGCTATTCACAGGCAAAAAGAAAGGGGGGGGGGGGGGGGGGGGGGGGGAGCTGCTGTGAGGGAACTGGAGAGGATGCTGAGATTTGGGATGTGGGAAGGTATGAAGGTGGGGATGGCGGGGTTGCTTTTCACATCTGGTCCTAAAATCACCACCCTAGGAACACTGAGAGGAGTGGGAGGAGTGGAAACCTCCGTCTGAGCAAAAATCACCGTCGCTTCAAATCAGATCCACCTTGTGATTCTTGGCTAAAGGCAGCCGGATAACTGGAGCGGAAAGCCAGACCATCCTTAAACTCCTAAATAAGTGGCCTGGTTTTCAAAGGCATGAGCAGCCAGCTGCTGCCAGGGAGGTCAGCTGGAAGGAGCATCATTACTATTTATAAGGCAAGCTGATTTGTAAGGGTGGGGCAGCACGAGATGTGTGGGGAGGTGTAAAAAGGGAATGGCTTGAGATCTGCAGGTGCTGGATGGGCTGCAATGACCTTGAAGGGTCCGCAGGCAGTGGGAGTGAAGGTGGGAGTGTGAAATCCCAATTCCATGAGGGCAAAACCTTATGGTGATGATAGGTTGTTAGCATCTCTGCTGCCGAAGCCCAAACTCCTCCATTCCCTGCTTTGTGTCCCTGCTGATTTGAGCAGCTCATCCCAACGTGGTGTGCCCCAAAATCAAAAAACCTCAAGTCCCCATCCCTTTAGGGTTGGCAGCTAGCCAACCTGGCATTGCTCCCATGCCATCAAAATGCGGGGAATGGCAGCCCCAACTCTGACTAAGTGTGATTCATCACTCTTTCCCTTTCTTTTTCTTTTATTTTCTTTTTTTCCTTTAATGGAAACTTGAAAGGAAAGCGTGAGAGCTATTCATGGCTACACTCAGTGCAGCACATCTATTTGTGATGTGGCATCGAGGTGATGGGGAGCAGTTTGTGTGATGCTCAGGGGGTCTGGGAAGACAGATAGAATCATACAACCAATAAAGCTGGAAAACACCACTGAGATCATCTCATCCGACCATCAAATGGAGTTACATCAGATGGAGATACCCATGAAGTTGCAAGTCCCAATATCCAACCTGATCCTACGATTCTATCATTCCACACGGTTAAAATTTGGAGATGGTGGGTCAGAGTTGAGCTGCTGTCACTGTAAGGATGCAGCTCTGTATGAGCTCGGCAGCAATTCCCAGCACGGCCTCAGTTTACCAATCCGTGAATTGGGCACAGTTCTCCCTGATTGCAAAATTCAACCAGCAGCTGCCCAAAACATTGCTGTTGCCCTAAAGACACTACGTTGCAACAGAGAAAATTACTCATCTGGGATAGCAGAGGGCCATTTATAAACAAGAGTTTCCGAAAAAACTCTTTCGTTTCCGAAAAATGTCAACAGGACCTTGGAGGAACCAAGAAAATTGTATTGGAGAAATGGGGCCCTTCATGAAGGCAGAGATCAAGAAGTTGTGTCCTCCACTTGCTGCTGGCAGTGCTTTTTGGGGGGATCCTGCAAGCATTTGCAAAAGGCAAGCAGAGTGGAAGGGTTTGCACTGGAACACTGCGTGCTTGGGGCTGAGCTCCAGTCTCCCAGCCCCATGCAAACACCCAACGAACCCATTCCCCCATCCAGGGACAGGCTGTCCAGGTTTTAACCTATTGCACTCTGCAATTGAACCTGGTGTACTAAGGGAATGTCATCCTTCCCCAGCAATAAGCAATCTCCAAGCGTTGAAATACACCAAGCAAATGCCCCGGGCTGCCCAGCGCACATCCGCTGCTGCAAGCAGTGGCTTTTCTTAAAATAGCTGCAAGCAGAGAAGGGAAAATAATTCACACGGGTTTAGGCTTGAGGAATAAGCACTGATATCAAGGGGGGGAACTCCCCACAGAGGAACAACGCATTGCCCAACCCCAGTGTACCAACACCATCTCAGCACTGTGCTGGGAGCTGCTCTTACCTTGGAGCTGCAAAGGCAGAATCACAGAATCATGGAATGGCTTGGGTTGGAAGGGACCTCAAGGATCAGGGAGCTCCAACCCCCTGCCTCAGGCAGGGCCACCAACCTCCACATTCAATACCAGACCAGGCTGCCCAAGGCCCATCCAGTCTGGCCTTGAACACCTCCAGGGACGGGGCATCCACAACCTCTCTGGGCAGCCTGTGAGGTTCCAGCACCTCACCACTCTCATAGTAAAGAACTTCCCTCGGACATCCAACCTAAATCTTACCTCCTTCAACTTAAAGCCATTTAAAACGAAATGCAGCTTTAAGCAATGACCAAGCAACAAGTGGCAATAAATAAATTAATTAATTAATTAACAAATAAATAAATAACATCTTTGTGCATGTGAGCTCTCTTGCAGCAATAGATGCAGGATAAAAAAAAAGAAAAAAAAAAAAAGAAAACTGACATAAGTGCCTTGCAGCAAGGTGATACACCCCAAAGCTTTCTATAAATGCTTTTTTCGGCTGTACTGAACAAGTGCTTCTGGTTGCTTCTGCTCAGCTCCTGCTATGAGCCCTCCTGAGTGCAGTTGCCATTGCACTGGGTGCGATGCAGAAACTATTTCAGGACAGTAAATTCTGCCTGAAGTCAACCCCCCATCTTGGAGGGCTTTTTTTGTTTTATTTCTCTTTGTCAGACAAAAGGACGAGGGTTCAAGCCTAGTTAGCACCTGGTTTACAGCAAAGGGCTTTGCAAAGGGAGGACAGCGGTGGGGTGCTGTGGGTGGGGTGCTGGTGGTAAATGGGTAAGTTAAAGACAGATTGTATGGGAAATGGGAGTTGCAAACACATTGCCTGACCATGATGAATGTGTGGGAAGGATGAGAGCCTGGTTTAAACCCAGTTCCTCAAGCTAGAAGCAAAATCCTCAGCGATCCTTCTGTGAGGGGGCTGACAGGTCCCTGGGAAGTCCCCATAGGGCCAGATGAGGGTGTGAGATGGACTGCAAAGGAGCCATTCACCCCGATGTTCCTGTTTAAAATCTCAGGGATGACATTTCATTCATGGACCCGTCTTGCCTAAACCAAAGAATCAGATACAACTGCATCTCTTCTTCCAATCTACTATAATGTTTTTCCATGGAATGCACTAGGAGGAGGTCCCTATGGCTCACCTATGAAAGCACCCTGTGGGGCACTAACTGAGGTGAGAAAAGTTACAGTCTGAACCTCTCCTGTAATCCTCAAGAAAGAAAACTAAGTTGAACATAACATTCTGAACCTGCAATGTCTAACAGAGCAGGAACATTTCTCAACGCTGCCTGAAAGTCTACTCAGAAATGGGTTCCAAGAGGTTTGAGCAATGTCCTGTGAAAGTTCCTGACCTCACAAGGCAAGAGCAAAGCAGATCTCACCCCATAAACTGCTAAATCAGACAGATAGCTGACTCCCTGGACTGCAGAGACAGACATGGGGTTTTCAAATGGTTAGAGGGCAATTGCATGGCAAGCAGTTGGGAATATTCCAGTCTTGGGAATCTGATATTGTTTCTTCTTGGCATGAAATGTGTCTGTACAACTTCAGGCTTCATCCCAACACAATGGGTCAAAGGGCACAGATACACCAGAGCCAAACTCTAAGTGGTGGCACTGCCACTGACTCCACAATATCCATGTTAGCCTGGCACTGGGCTGCACCTCTTCCTCCCAGGGACCTCCAGTTATATCAAACCAACCTCTCCCACTTTGTCCCCACGCTTTTTCCAATGGCAAATCCCTCACCGAAGCCCTGGGGTTGATTTAGCGTGTGATGCCGCAAGATGGTATACCTGGCTTCAGGTGACCCGGTCCCTTAGCAAGGTGCCACAGTCCCCTCAGACAAAGCATCCAGGTCAAATTCCTGCTAGTTGGAAAGAAAAGTGTTTACACTTTTTACTGTATCCCAAGTGAGCCAGATCACACAGCACCTGCCCTGCTGCCAGCGTAACCCTGCCATATGCTGCCACAGTGCCTTCTCCAGGCACATCAGCAGAAATGGATCACACCTCATCCACACCTAAATCCCAAGTGATAAAGCAAATCAAAGATCCAGCCGTAGCCCCACTCTTTTGGAGCAGGTGGTATTAATTAGGAGCTTAATCGCCAGCCCAGTAGTGCATATAGGATGCAGCCCTCCAGGTGCATAGGGAACACCCTACAGAGCAGCCCATTCAACCCATTTAAAGTACAAGATGGTCACCCTCCGGAAATCACAGCCTCTCATTATCCTGTGGACTCTGCTATCGAGTTATTTCCTAACATCTTATTTGCACCTGCCTTTCATTAAGAGCCCGGATCGTTATCTCATCGTTGCAGATTATTAAATCCAACAATGGCAAAGGCTGCGGCCTTTCATTCTGGGACTGACTCACCTTGTGATGTAACAGGGACAACCTCAGCATCACCGTGGCAACCACTGGGCTTCTGAAAGAGTACTGATGTCATGAAGCCAGATGCTGGGGGACGGTGTGGAATCTCCCAAAGAAGTGGGAGAAACTATGACAGTCACAGAACTGCAAATATTCAAAGTTAGCCCCAGGGCAGCTGGGGTTAGGGAGAAAGGAGACAGGAGGTAAATTGAATGGTTGCTGTTCCTGAAGCTTGAGGAACTACTTGTATGTGCAGGTTAATCGCAGCCTGGGTAAAAGGATATTCTTTTAATCTCTGCCATCAACCCTGCTGATATCAATATGGGTCCCAGTGTTAGTTCTTTTATCAGTAGGTGATAAGACACCATTCTACTGATATGGGTTGGTTTGTTTACTACCAGGTAACACCGCGGGAGGATCTGCTCCCTTTGGAGCATGGCTTCTGCCCACACCCACCATATTTGGGAAGGATTTATGTCATTTGGGTGGCTACAAGAATCTGGGTACCTTTGTCCATTCCTACCTCCCGTGGAAAGAAACAGACACTCCCAGAGCAATTCACTTGCCCTGTTGCGGATATTGGTTGTAAATCAGGCCAAGCTGTGTCCTGGGGGTGTCTGCAGCCTGTGAGCATGGAAGTAGATATTAGTGCTGTCTGCAGCCAAAGCTGTCAGATGCAAAGCTTGGTGGGCTCCAGAATGAGGAGATCCAAAACACAATTCCTCATTCCTCAAGGCACAATTCACACAGGGAGCCAGGAAGAAGCTTTGATGAGGAGTTGCATTTCGAAACTGCCTACGTGCTGGGGATCTTTCCACACCCTTGTGAGCACATCTGCCATATCGACAGCTCGTTCGTCCCTGCTTCCTTGCAGAGCTGGAGCGATACAGGTGGTTGTTACCCAACAGCATCCCACATATCTCAGCTCCAGAAGCCATGATTGGGACCAACACCACTGCTTGGGTTGAGCTGTTCCTTGGGTCAGCCTCCCTAAAGTTGCACCTCTCCGTTTGACTGATGGAAACCGCAAGCCATCAAGAAGCAAGGAGCTTTCAGTGTCCCACTTCTGCTTTTAAACCTGAGACCTACGGGGACTGCTTTTAGGACATCTGTGAAAACCTAGGAGGGGGTATGGTCAATAGGTTGAAATTCAGTCTAGGAAAATCCACAGCTATACGGAAAAAATGTCCAAGAACCAACCAGCTGAAGGGCCACTGTGAAATGGCAAAGATTTCTGAATTCTCTGAACCAGGAACAGAAATAATCAAGAGATGAAAAACTCTGGTTGAGGACCTGCTCATCACATAATGGACATCTGAATTTTGTTTTTTTCCTTCATTGGTGTTTTCCAATCAGACACGAAAAACATTTATCTGGAATTTTGGGACAAGCTGAAATAATACGGGGAGCTTGCTGCCAAACATATTTTCTCAAATATATTTATGGTTTTTTTTTTGTTATTGTTCTTTTTCTCACAGTGACAAACTGTTAACAAATTATCAGGAAAAACTCAGATGGAAGCACCTTGGCTACTCTATTGACCAAGAGTTGTCCCTGCTAAATATGATGGAAAAGGGTGGAAAATGCATTCTCATTATAACTGCTTCAGTGTTTATGGTCACATTACCAATCAGGAACCCAGGTGCAATTCTACCTTCCTCCTCCTCAAAACCCAAGTGAATAACTATAGGAGATACGTGTTTATCTCACATGTTCACCCACAACATGTTAGAGAGCCCAGCACGTCTCCATTTGAGCCTTCAGAGACAGGAAGGTCAGAGCAAGGGTTTCACATTTCCCAGCCCGGCTGTTTACTCAGTGTTCAGGCGGCATTAAAACAACTGCTAGAGCACGGCCTGAGTCAACACAAGCTCTGACAGCCATCCAGGCAGACTCTCCTGCCAACTTCCCAATAAAGAAAGTGAGCAGTGCTCAGGCTGAAGGCACGACCTCCCTTTGCTTCCTGTCATGCTTTTGTCGCCTGGGCTTGCATAATCCAGGGCACCAAAGTGATGGGCCCTTGTGGATGCCCTGTGGATTGAACAGACCCTTGGGTTGCACAAACTCTTGGGTCAGACAGGCTTTTGGGTCAGACAGACTCTTGGGTTGCCCAGTTCATGCACTTAGTCAATGGGAACCCCAGTTTCCTGCACCCACTGGGATGCTGACACTCAGGGAGCCCAGAGCATTTCCCACAGCTGCCAGTTATGCAAGATAAAGATAAAGGACGTCACTACTGAGGACCCCACCAGTGTGAGATGAAGGCAGCTAAAAAGACCTGAAAGCCCACCTCCATGCAGCCCACCAAACCCAGACGAGCATAGCTCCCTTGGTTGTGGAACACATGCTGGGTCACATGCGATAGCCTTCTGATACTGCTTAAAAATCTGGTCCTTTTGCATTCAGAAGGACTCAAGTCATCAATGAAGAAGGGTGACTAAGTCCTGGCACTGGAGCACACCAGCCACATCCCACATTGCTTTGTTTTGTCTTGTTTGCTGTTAGCCACCGTGGCCATGGCACCAACCCAACCCTATGGCTGCAATCCACTGCCCAAAACAGAAAAGGTAATCACATATTTTCCAAAATTCAGCACTCAGACAGTAAATACCTACCTAGGAAAGGCCAGTTTCCACCCATTGCCCTCTACCAAGGAGTTATGAAAACTGCTGTCGTTGCAAGAACAATTTGTTGAGCACTTTTTAAAGTTTTATAAAACCACATTCAGATTCATAATGCTGATGTGTTTGACTTGGGTTGGTTTCTGAGCAGCTAAGCTGCACCCAAAAATTACCAAAAAAAGAAGAAAGAAATACAGCAGCAATTAGAGGCAATTTCACGCTTAAGAGAACCAAAGACTTTGCAGACCGTGCTCCCCTGTGCACGTGTTATTCCCAATTGCTGAGGTGGAAACCCATTGCCCACTTTTGGCAAAGAAACCTTAAAGAAACAAACAAACAAATCACTGCTGACAGGTGACTCTTCCGCCTCAACTCATCCTTCTCAGGGCACGGTTCTACAACACAGAGATATCGGTGGCAAAGTTCCTCTTCCCACCCCAAAGCCTTGTCCTTAGCTGTCAACTGCACCCAGCATTCCAGCTGGGAAATTGACATAGATTGGAAATAACTAACAGCTTTTTTTTTTTTTTTTTTTTTTTAATAGTAGGAAAAAAATATATTCTCAGAAAGAGTGGTGATGCATTGGCACAGGGAAGTGGTGGAGTCAATGTCCCTGGGGGTGTTCAAGAAAAGGGCAGATGTGGCACTGAGTGACATGGTTAATGGCCATGGTGGGAATGGGTGAACAGTTGGACTGGATGATCTCAGTGGGTCTTTTCCAACCTTGATGATTCTGTGATACCCGAGTGCTGGAGCTCCCTTTGACTGTCAAAGCCCAAATCTCAGCTCCATCCACATCCTGCTGCTCCCATTAGAAATCAGAGGGTTTTGTAAGAAAATCATCGAGCAAGATTAAAACCAGCAACTCAAATCTTTGCCATGGGCATGTTAGGGTCTCCTGTTGGCATCAAGATTGGACACTCGTCTGGCTCATATCCTATAAAGGGACAAGTTTCCCCTAAATAAATATATATCAGTGACTTAGGAGCTTTTATTCTCCACTCATGCAGCAGTGCCCATTTGTACTTTTAGGGGCAGAATAACTCAGTTTCCTGGGGCTGCTTGCAAACAAACACCCTGTACTGCAGTTTCTCCCTGTTGTTTACCAAGCTTTCCTAGAATTCCCTCCTAGGCAGAAGAAACCCAAGCACCAGCAGTTGCTGTTCATGCTCCCGTCGCGTGCTGGAAGCCGGAGGGACTCGAGGTTGGGAAGCAGAGGCAGCATTTCCTCCCGGCGCACACGCGAGTGGGGCGTGCACAACCCATGCAGCTCTGCAGGCTCACACGTGCTTGGGAGTGTTGCATTGGGCCGTCCCCCGCATGGCAGCGAGCTCTGCATGGCCAAAAAAAGAACGTGTAAACAAGTTTACCCTGCTGCCCTGCTAAAGTGCTCTCCCTGGGTCAGTTTGGGTAAGCCAGCTGCTAAGCGGAGTGCTCGGGGTTTTGGCTCAGGGAAGGGAATCAGTCATTTTGACTGGAAGGGTTTGAGTGTTAACCTGAGCCCTGCTGCTACCCTGCCCAAAATTATGGTGCTGAGGGCAGTGCCTCCTTTTTCCAGCAAATCCATGGCCTATTCCGCATCCCCAAAGCAGCTTCATTCCCACCCAGGTCATTTTGCAAGGAGAAGTTTGTCCATCTCACGCTCTGCACCCTGATCTCAAACAATCCAGTTCTGGGGCTGGATGAACAGAGCTTTCCCTGATATCCAGCCCAAACCTCTCCAGGTGGGGTTTTAACCCCCTTGCTGCTACCCAAAAGAGCAAAAGCTCTGTGTCACACTGCTGTAGGCACAGAGCAGTGATGTACACCAGGAAGTCCCTGCCCTGGGACAGGGGACACAGTGCTGCATGCTCCAGCAGGGACAGGCTTGATGCAAAGAGCACTGGATCTGTAGACAAGATAAGATAAGGGATTTGGACTGCTGCCACACTGCTGTTGGAAAGGAGCTGGCAGCATGACTGCAAGCACTGCTAGGTGCATGTGATGCTGAGAAGCCAGGATTGAATGCATCTCCCAAAATTCACTAAAGATGTGCCAGGTTTCAGAGGAGAATTTCTTATCAGCTCGGTTGCCCTGTGTGTAACAATCACAATTTCCCTTTGGAGAAGCAGCATCTTAAAGGAAAAAAGGTCTAGGAATTGAGGCTGAGAACCGAGCAGCTCATTGCATGAGTGTACACGCACACATATGTGGCATGGAGAGGGCACCCGGAGCAGTGCTCTGTCACGGATGGGATGCAGCCAGACCCACGCACAACATTAACCCTGGAGCAGAGCTACCAGCAGAACCCCCAGTGTTGTCCCATCAACCCTCCTGATGAAGCCCCACGTCACTGTGGGGCTGGGGACAGCCTGTCCGGGTACAGTAGCACTGCTGTGGGCACACACACAGTACAGTGCGTAGGACTCACTGTCTCATAGTATCAAATTGCTGTCTTTGCAAGAAATAGCACAGGCTCGTTGCAGCCCTGTGTCTCTGCTCAGATCCTGAAGATCTCCAAAGAGAAGCTAAAGCCACAGCCACCAGCAGATTGCTGCACCCTCCCGTGCCTCACTTTTCTCTGCCACAAGTCAAATATCTGGTCATCCTCAGATGAGGATTGACATGCTGGGGAAAAGGGAAAAAAAAAATCTCAGTATCCAAATGTGAACCAATAGAATGATGTCCTTGGGGTAAAATAAATAAAATAAAATAAAATAAAATAAAATAAAATAATGAAAAAAGGAAGGAGGAAAAACACTGAGAGGGAGGTGGCAGAGTCACCATGCCCGGAGGTGTTCAAGAAAAGGGCAGGTGTGACACTGATGGACATGGCTGGGGGGATGCTGGGCATGGGTTGATGATCGGCCTGGGTGATCTCAGAGGTCTTTTTCAACCTTAGTGATTCTATGATTCAGTTTCTGCTTTTGGGAAAAGGTTGAATCAGGGAGAGCAATACCAAGGAGATGTTTCCTAACTGGGATTTGTGGGAAAGCATGAAGAGAAGGGGTTTGTGCTCTGGGAAGGAGAAATCTTAGAGCGAGAAGCACGGGAAGAGCTTTCAGACTGGAAAAAAAAAAAAAAAGCATTATGAAGAAAATGGAACGATTCTCAATAGCGAGGAAGATTGAAGGTAGGTATATGATAAGTTTCCCAGCTTTAGAGGAAGATATGGTGAAACGTTCTTATGGGAGGACAAGGAGTTGGAGCTTGATCATCCTTGAGGTCCATTCCAACCCCAGCCATTCTATGATTCCATGAGCCCCCTGGAGGGAAATATAAGAGAAACTAAAAATTGCTCACCCGGGGACCATCTGTGGTGGCCTTTTCTTCAGCCTTTCTGCTGCTAAAATGTGTCTGTGTTTAAAAAAAAAACACAGGTAGCCCTACAGAGACCAAAGGAGGCTCTCGTGTGCGTGTGTGCACGCACGCAGCAGGCGAGCAGCAATCACGCCTTGCTGGCTGCTGGTTTTGAAATCCTCCCACGTTCTTCTGCAAAAAAGCCCGTGGTCATCTGATTTTATGCAAACACCTCCAGAGCTTTGCCTTCGCAAGAAGGGATCTCAGCAGGTTCCTGCTGCGGGCGAAGATGCGGGGATGTAACTGTGAGGCAGCTGCCGTGGCAGCAGGGAGAAGATGTGAAGGAGGTGGAGGGTAGGATCTGGGAATCAGAAGGATTGGTTGTCTTTTCTTATGGCAAGATGGATGTTTTTCATAACTGAGGGTGTGTTAGGATGGGGTTGGGCATGTCCAGGTAGGTTTTTCCTTCCTAGGGTGACCACTGAGATTGGTCTTCTCTAGGTAGACTGGGCTTCCCATGCTGGTGGCACAGGTGAAAAAGCACTTAGGTTGTATTAACATCTGTTCATTGTGTAAATTAGGAAATACTTCTTCTCAGAAAGAGTGATAAAGCAATGGAGCAGGCTGCACAGGGAGGTGGTGGAGTCACCGTCCTTGAGGGGGTTCAGTAAGAAGGTAGATATGGCACTGAGGGATACGGTTAGTGGTATGGTGGGGGTGGGTTAATAGTTGGAATAGATTATCTTAGAAGTATTTTCCAACCTTAATAAATCTCTGATTTTATGATTCTAAATATAGCAGAGGACAGTCTTCCATCCATGCAGGAGGAAGGCAGGAAACCAAGAGGAGAGTTTTTCCAACAGTCACAAGTAGCTTGGTGGCTGCCTGGCCCTGGGAAGGCAGGCTGGAGGGATGCCTGTCTGCTCCCAGACCAGGAGATAAAACAATGCTATCAGGAGCTGTGTCTTCACCTGGTTTTACAGAATCACAGAATGGCCAGGGTTTGAAGGGACCTCGAGGATCATGAAGCTCCAACCCCCTGCCACATGCAGGGCCACCAACTTCCACATTTAATGCTAGACCAGGCTGCCCAGAGCCACATCCAGCCTGGCCTTGAATGCCTCCAGGGACGGGGCATCCACAGCCTCTCTGGGCAGCCTGTTCCAGCACCTCACCACTCTCTCTGCAAAGAACTTCCCCCTGACATCCAACCCAAATCTCCCCTCCCTCAACTTACAACTATTTCCCCTTGTCCTGCTATTATCTATCCTTTCAAAGAGTTGATTCCCCTCCTGTTTGTAGGCTCCCTTTAGGTACTGAAAGGCTAGAGTGAGGTCACCCCGCAGCCTTCTTTTCTCCAGGCTGAACAAGCCCAGCTCCCTCAGCCTGTCCTCATATGGGAGGTGCTCCAGTCCCCTGATCACCTTTGTGGCCTGTTTGTAGGAGGGGAATCAATTCCCAGACTTGGGAAATCTGAGAGGCTGTAAAATCCCATCTTTCCCCAA
Source organism: Perdix hodgsoniae (assembly GCA_035772895.1). Taxonomy (NCBI): domain Eukaryota; kingdom Metazoa; phylum Chordata; class Aves; order Galliformes; family Phasianidae; genus Perdix; species Perdix hodgsoniae. The sequence continues at coordinate 159,972 of JAPSGF010000134.1, forward strand.
CATCTGGTTTCTGTGAGCTGTACCCCCAAAAGCACCCATAACAATTCATAGCCTGTTGTAAGCCTCCTATCCCAATTTCGAGCAATTTCAAGTGGGCTTTGCTGCTTGACCTGCCCTGCTGGTGCTTAATGCCCCATGAAAGCTGCACCAGCACCAGTTGGAACACAACCACTGGGCACGGTGCATCCTTCAACACATTAAAAGCTCTTAACAAATGCTAGAAAAAGCTAAGTAAAGTGTAATGTCACAGTGGAGAGGTGATGCTCATTGAGTGCTTTCTTGGAGAGCAGGGATATATTAGGATGGGTGTGATTTTGGGGATGGACACCTGCACATTTGTGTTGTTTTGCCCAAGGGGCTGAAGTGAAACTAAGAGCCACAAGGAGCACACTCTGTTGAGAAGCACAGGCCATTGGGAAAGAGGAACACAGGGGAGTTTCCAGTCTTCCAGGAAAGGTGATTGATGAAAACAAGGTGACACTTTAAGTAAAGCATGAACCAGTGAGTCAGGAAAGCTGGAGAAAGCTCGGCCACACATTTCCTCCCTGCCCTTTGAGCAGATGGCTTTGAGCAGATGCCCACATGGTCGCAGACATCAAGACAGACCCCACAGTGAAGGATGACACCCAAACCCCCCCAGGCAGCTCCTGACAACTGCTCTGCTTCTCTTCAGCTGTGTCACTAGGAGATGTAATTCATCTGTGCCCGTAAATTCCCCTTTGACACAAAGTGCTCAACACATGCACAGGACTGCCAGGAAAGCGCAGAAGCAAGTAGTGGATGACGTGACCAGCAAGCATAGCAGTGTGTGCATTTGCAAGCCAGAGTGATTAAAGGTGACAAAATTAGCTGTGTAAGTACCAAATATCTGCAGAAAAGTACATCTCCACCCTTTGCTGTAATCAGTCTGGAGAAGTAGACAGGTTTGCGGCAGGGTGTGTTGTAATCTGAATACACACATACAGGAGTTATGATTTCATAGAATCATAATCATAGAATGGCTTGGGTTGGAAGGGACCTTAAAACCCATCCAGTTTCAACTCCACTGCAGGGGGCTGGTTGCCACCATCTAGATCAAGTTGCCCAAGGCCATATCCAACTTGACCTTGAATGCCACGATGAGACATCCACAATGTCCCTGAGCAACATATACCTATTGTGCTATATGCAAGCATGCCCTCCATATTGCTTTCAGACTAAGGAGAGATGTTTAATTCAACTTGTGTGCAAAGACCACAAGGCACCACTTCCTTTCCCATCACCAGCCCAGCAAATCTGAAGTTTCAGACACAGATCCCTAAGGAGTTCCCAAACTCCTGTGCATCCCTCCTTCCTCTCCTACTTCTGCAAGCTGTCACTGCTCCTCCAGACTGTGCACATGGTCCTGCTGCAGTGTAGTGCAGAATGGGGACATGCAGTGGCCACTCCATGTACCATAAGGAATGTTCCATGGGGGACCTCCCCCAGACATACACAGCAACCCTGCCTGGAAATGGGACTTCTTCAAGCCTAGGGAGCAGACAATGTGGTGGTTTATCATGTTTATGGAGTGGCAAAGCTGCTGCTGACATCTCTGAGCGACCTTATCTAGCTGTAATGTCTCTTCATTGCAGGGGAGTTGGACTAGATGACTTCTAAAGGTCCCTCCCGACTCAAATGGTTCTATGATCTAGGCAGCAGAGACCCTTTCCAGGGATGTGGTGTCCCCCATCACCTCTCCAAACTACAGCCCATGCCCATTCAAGCCCGCTTCTCCCATAGAATCACAGAAGGGCTTTGCTTGGAAGGGACCTCAAATACCATCAGCACTCAAAAAGTATGATCTTTGGCAGTACCAAAGAAGACCACTAATGCTCAAAATCATCACCAGCCACTCCAGAATTTGTCCTCTCATAAATCAGCCTCAAGTCTTTATTCTTTCCCAATTCCCAAGTTCCCTCAACCATTCTTCATCGGAGAGGTGCTCCAGCCCTCTGATCATCTTCATGGCCCTCTTCTGGATCACCTTCAACAGTTCTGCATCCTTCTTGTGCTGGGGACCCCAGGCCTGGACGCAATGTCAAACACTTTTTATTGTAGACCTTGCATCCATCAAGTCCTTTCATACTGGCTAATTTCTGGAGCCATACCCATGACAGCTCATTGGTGCCAGCATCATGTGTTCAGTCTCTGCTCTCTGGCTTTCAATCTGACCTCCAGGCCCTTTCCAGTCTGTAGTACTACAGTAGATTTTTTTGTCCTTTGACAAATGTCCTATCCTACTCTCTGCCAAGATCCTGTTTATCACTTGCTCACTCCCAGCCTTCCTCCCATCAGTAATAAAGCTGTATTTTTCAGGCCAGGTGAAGAGTGTTTTAGTTGAGAGCTCCCAAAACTCCCATCAGCAGAACTGCAGTGTTTGTCGAGATAAGAAATGATTTTCTTCAGTGCTCCCAGCCGATGTGGTAGTGTGTAAGAAATCAATTTCTTCTCTGAGCCCATTGCTTCTAACTGTCCTTGAGCATCCCCGCTAGAAATACCTTTCTTTATCATCTGAAACTGTCAAATGCCTGGAGGTTGGCTGAATGGCAACTGTAGTGCAGGCATGAATCACAGATCCTGAGGTGATGCCACTGGCTGCAGTGCCTGGAGAGAAAGGAAGCAGAACAGAGCCTGCATGTGCAGGATTCAGCATCAATTTGTCAGGGAAACCCAGGAAAGTGATGCCAAAACTGGAAGACTGAGAAGCCAGGAAACTAGGGAGAAATCTGCATTTTACTCCCGGGATACTCTGTTTCCACATGAAAACATGGCTGGAGGCCTCCAACGTGAAAGCCAGAGTCTCCACATGCCTCAGGCTACTTGGGGCTTGCGGAGCCTCCAGGCAGAGCAGCTGTCAGTTGCCCTGAGCAAGCCCTGGGGTGAGGTGCTGCTCCCAGAAGGCTCCCAAAGGCTCAGCCTTCTTGCCAAGCTAGCTGGAGGCCCCATTTTCCCTTGGGAGGGTTGGCTTTACACCCTGACTCCAAACCCTCCGGGGCCACCACCTTCAGCTTTTATAGTCTCAGCAATTCTTACAGTATTCATCTTCAAGAAGGGTTCCTTGCTGGGAATGGCTCATGAACAAAACACATCTGCACTGCCCTCTGAGCTGTGTTGAACCTTCCCAAGGTCTTTTTGGAGGAGTTGCAAGTTGATGAGGGAGCTGCTGGCAGCTGATCTGGCATTTCAAGGTTGACCTCCAGAGGAGGTTTGTAAAGGAGCTGTGAATGGGACAGAGATCAAGAGTTGCAGAGCTCCCTAGCAAGGTGACAAGGACATGCAGGGTAGTTGTGCCACACGTAGCACCATGGCCACACTTTGCTCCCTATCCTCACCAACCAGGATTTTTCATTTTCAAAGCCTGATGCATTCTGCTCTCTCCCACTGCCTGCCGCCTGCTATCTCTCCTTCTGCTCTAAATGAATCCATTTATCACCTAAAATTAAACCAAGACCCGCAGCTTACTGTGCTGACAGGATGCGAGGGTGTGAACCACATCACTTCTCATTAAGCCTTAAATGGCAACATCAATCTCTGCGCCTGAGATCACGGATGCTGTGAACATGACTGCGGGCAAACTGCCTCACACCCCAAACATCCTCCTCACAACAGGGAGAAGTGAGAAAACCCAACCCAGCCACCTCTTCCCAGTTTTCAGTCCATCCTTGCTGCTCTTTCACACCACACCAGCCTCAGCGTGCAGCACCCCTGCAATGGTAACCTGTGCCCCTTCCCCAGCTGCACGCCAGCAAGAAGACACTGCTCTGCTTCAGCAAAGAAGATGGGTTGGAAGCTGAGCAGCATCCTCTCCTTATGTCCTTGAGTGTCTTTATTTACCCCCGCCTTTTTATCTCCTGGATAAGGCCTTTCCTCACTCAGTTTCTCCACCCAATAGAGCTCCTGGGACAAGAAACCACCATGAGCATCCCTACCATGCCAACACCACCCTGATGTGACACATGATGATAAGAAAGTGACATGAAGGCCTCCAATTTTCAGCAGCTCAGGGAAGGATGGAAAGCTCATCCATCCACCTGCAGGGCAGCAAACAAGTGCTATCAGGGCTGAGAATCATAGAATCATTAAGGTTGGAACAGACCGCTAAGATCATCTAGTCCAACCATCAGTCCATCCTCTAAGTCATATCCCTCCGTGCCACACCTGCCCTTTTCTTGAACACCTCCAGGGACGATAACTCCATCACCTCTCTGGAGAACCTGTTCCAATGCCTCACTACCGTTCCTGGGAAGAAATTTTTCCTAATATGAAACCTGAGCTGGGTCCTCCTTGCCCCATGCTGCCAAGGTGAGTAACAGCATGAATGCTCTCCGTGTAATGGAGTTACATGGGAAGATGATTTTGGGGATGAGAGAACATTATGTAGGGCTGTGAGGTGGAATACCCCTCTCAGAAGCCTGTCTCCTCCCAGGACTCAAGCGGCACAGTTCCTCCAGCTGAGCATCTCCCAAGGACAGACACAAATGCATGCAGGTTGCCAGTTCTCAGCCTGCGTCACCCCAAAACCTCCTCCAGCACCTCATACACTGGCACAGAAACCTCCTGCTAGCCTATCCTCCTTCTCTCTTACACCATCCAGAGCAAGTTTACCCCAAAAAGCAGAGAGAAACTAAAAAACCCACAGCCAAGGGCACACATTTCTGCAACCCCCCCACACCAGCATCATTGCATCTCTGCACCCTGGGCACTCAGCCAAGCTTGGGTGCTCCCATCTTGCACCCCTAGAAAAGGTAGGACACCTCAGCCCCTTCCCCAGCCCCCCCCCCCGAGCCCGTCTGGGCGTGCTGCCCACCCCAAATCCTCAGTCTCTACCTTTGCGGAACGGCATGGGTGGGTGGGATGCAGGGCTGCGCTATCGGTGGCAACGTCCGGCTCTGTGTCTTAATTTTATCTTCCTCCTTCCTCTCTTTTTTCTTTTTCTTCAGAAGGAAATGGACATATTTGGGCAAAGCCCGGCAGAAACCGGCGTCATTTGGAGGCGGCGTTGCTGAAAGGAGGAAGTTCTTTGGATTTTGCATCTCTTAACCCTTCGCATCCCAGAGACAGCAGGGCTGCTGGGCTGAGAGCAACAGAGCATCAGTCTCGTCTTTGTTTTGCAGTGCTATTGGGCCAAACTGAGAAAACGCTGCTTCTCCCAACGCCAGGAACCCAGGCATTCTATTTAGCATTCTCTGGCCACCCTTGTACAAACAAGCTGGGCTGAGGCTCACTGGTGGTTCTCCGCAGGACTCAGTACTGGGGCCAGCCCTGTTTGATACTTTCATTGATGATTAAGAGATAAGAGTTCATTAAGTTGGCAGATGACACCAGGTTGGGAGGGAGTGTCGATCTGCCTGAGGGTAGGAAGACCCTATAGAGGGATCTGCATAGGCTGGATTGATGGGTTGAGACCAATGGGATGCACTCCAGCAAGACCAAGTGCTGGGTCCTGCACTTTGGTCACAATCACACCATGCATTGCTACAGGCTTGGGGCAGAATGGCTGGAAAGCTGTGTGGAGGAAGAGGATCTGGAGGTGCTGGTTGATGCTCCACTAACACAAAGCAGCACTGTGCCCAGGTACCCCAACAGGCCAATGGCATCATGGTTTGTATCAGAAATAGTGCAGCCAGCAGGAGCAGGGAGGTGGTTGTCCCTCTGTATTTGGCAGCAGTGAGGCTGTCCCTCAAGTACTGTGTTCAGTTTTGGGCCCCTCACTGCAAGAAAGACATCGAGACCCAGGAGTGTATTCAGAGAAAGGCAACAAGGCTGGTGAGGAATCTAAAGCACAAGTATTATGGGATTGTTTATTCTGGAGAAGAGGAGACTCAGGGGAGATCTTACCTCTAGTACTCCCTGAAAGGAGGTTGTAGCAACATGGGGGTCAGCCTTCCAGGTAACAGTGATAGGATGAGAGGTAATGGCCTTACATTGTGCCCGGAGAGGTTCAGATTGTATATAATGAAAAACTTCTCAGAAAGAGTGGTGAGGCATTGGAACAGGCTTCCCAGGGAGGTGTTGGGTTACCATTGCTGGAGGTGTTCAAGAAGCATGGAGATGTGGATTGAGGAATATGGTTTAGTGAGCATGGATGGTGTGGATGAGTTGGTCTGCATGACCTCAGCGGTCTTTTCCAGTCTTAATGGTTCTATGATTCTCTGATTTTGCTGTGTTCACCCACATGCCTAGGATGAGCCAGTCCCCGTCCCTTTTGGATTACAGCAGGAACAAGCAGAACAGGGCTGAGCTGAGGTCTGAACCCAGGTTTTGAAGCACCATCATTGTGGTTACCATCCAACCTGTGCAGGTTGCAGCAGGTGGAGTGTTAGTGGCTTGATAGTCGTTCATTTTTACTATGGCTCCTGTACTACCCTTAATGGAGGTAGAAGACCTTCCTCAATGATGTGGCTGTGGCAGTGGCATTGATTCTGCCCTGCTCTGGAAGGGATGGTGGCTGCATGTGGAGACATCCCCAAACCTCAGCCTCAAGTGACAGAAGCATGGAAGATTTGGTGACATGGGGATGCTGAGCTTCCTGCCAGCATCTGGAACCTGTTAAGGCAGCTGATTTCTGCTCCATCACCAGCAAATATAGCAGGAAACACTGAAGATGAGTCTCTGTACAGGCAGATCATGTGGGCAACCATTTTTTCATGGCAAGTAATCAGAAAAATATTATATACATATATATATTTGTTTTAGGAGGGTCTTTCTTGACTCCATGCATCCCAACACCCACATGCAGGAGAGACTCCCTAACCATGCCCAAGGCCAGGGTGCCATGACAGCAACCTGTCTTCCATGGGATTTTCCAGCAGAAGCAGTCATTTTTTACAGTAAAGCTTTTTTTTTTTTTTTCCTCCATTTGTTGGATTGATTTCCACTGTTTACCATGCAGCAGCTTTGCTGATCCATCCCTAGCAGGACTGGGAGCTAGACTCAACATCAGTGCTGTTCTCTGCTGAAATGAGTGCTGTTCTTTTAACTGGTCATCTCAGGAAAACACAGAGACTTCTGTAGTTGTATTTCTCGGGATAAATGCTGATTATTAGTTCATGTCTGGAAGAATAACTCCAAAATGTGATATAATCAGGTATAGACCCAATTATGAACTTGGGCATCACGTTTATCAAAATCCATGTTTGGATGCTTACGTATGGATCTTCTGCCCATAATATCCTGCTCATGCTTGCATAGCATAAACCCTCAGTTTTTGCTCTGCAACCTTGATATTTCTTGGATGCTCCAAAAACATCTCAGTAGGAATCTTTATCTCTTAGAGATATCTTTATCTCTTAGAGGTTGGTGGTTAAGGTCTCTGGGAGGACCTTGCTTCCATCAGGGAGGGAAAGAAGCTTTACCACCCCCTTTGCACTTGAAGTGGTGCAAAGGCTTAAACATCCCAAGTGCAAAGTGGGTGGCAAATAAGTAAAACACCTGGTTGATAATCGGGATTTCCTCCAGTTGGTCTGTGTGTTGGGCCAGAAGGCTCCTGGACAGAACCATGTCTCCATGTGTCTATTCTGCTTTTCCATGTTTTCCTTGTGGGCAATCTCTAGAAAGCAAATTGCATGCTTCAGCCAAGACCATCGTAGGAGTCAAAGCATCTTGTTGCCTCATTCTTTGTATTACATCCTACTGTTTTTCGCCCACAGAAAGCACCTCGGGCATCTACGTGATGCCAAGCAGTTTAAATAAACAGGAAAGTCTCCAAACGTAGTCTGGGGATTTCTGGTACGCTAGGATTTTCATCCCGCACCCAATATTCAACATAAGAATGGCATAACATTGAGAATATTAAAAAAATAATTCTGGAAGATGATGTCAAGATGGGATTTAGATGGAATCAAAACAACATATGGTTTGGGTTGGGGAAGCAAGGATGGCTCTTCTCTTGCTGGAGCACAAACACCAGACTGCACAGGCAGAGAAGGCAGCTTGGCATCACTCAGGCTTTTAGGAACAGGTTGGGCAAACATGCTGGGAGTGGTCCTAACCAGCAATGATCCTGCCTCGGGGCTGAGGGATGGTGTAGATGGATTCTTGAGATCTTCCCAAGGCTTCCATGCTGGGAGAGGTACCAACAGCAGCAGTGTTTGCCAGCACCTTTCCCAGCCGTGGCCCTTAGGAAACTGTCTCCAAAGGAAACAAAAGCATGATTTAATGGCTATTGAAATGTTGGGGGACTTGTTCAGTTAACCTTAATTCACTGAAAAGTTCTTTTACCTTTATACCAGGTTTTAAGCCTATGTTTGGCTGAGATGCTGACTGCAGCCAGGTCTGCAGCCAGGAAGGCAGTATTTGCACAGAAAAGAGGGTGGATATACAGCCCAGACTCTTGACAAACTCCAACTAAAAACCAAAACTACTCATTTTCATCATTATTTGCACATTTCAAGGGGCGATGGGACATCTCAATGGGAGATGGGGTGCTCTGCCATGCTAAGATGCTCAGCATTTCTGCACATACCTAAGGAAAGTGGAGACATATTAAGCTATACATGAGGAATGGATATTTCCATCAGTGATTGCCCAGCCAGGAAATCACTACTGAATTGACCTGCCTTTCCCATCAGCAGCGTGGCAAGATGATGCACTGTCTGCAAGCCAGAGATGTCAGTGCTGTTCTGGGCTGGAGCCATGCTGTCGTTTCATGCTGAGAATCAGACACAAGGATCCACTTTGCAAAGAGGCTTGTGCACTATGAACAAAGAATAATGTGAACAGCTCATTTAAAATATTTATATCATCTAAAACTACTTGTGTGGCACAAGCCCAGGAAAGACGAGGGTGCCTATAATAGCTGGCACTGAATGCATGATGGGTCATGCTTACATGATCAGTCAGGCTTGCATAATTCTATTTCATCCTTTTGTAAGATGCTGGATTCCCTGGGCACAGGCTCTTAGCCCCTGGCCTCAACCCCTGGATTACACTGTGATTGAAGGTGTTGCTTCCCCAGACCTTATCCCCCTGTCCAGCTATTATTTTTCCACTGCTGTTCTCCTAAGTCAGTCTTTCCTAGCTCCCAAGGTTGTACTTCAGTGACCAGCCACTGGCCAAGCTGTGTGTTGTTTATAGCCCCAAGTCTCCTGTTTTCAGTCTGCATCCTTACTCCCAAGACTTTTCCCAACCACCCTATGCTCCAGGTAGCAGAGACACCTGATACCAAGCTTTGTTTTGCAGCTGTTGATAACAAGTTTGATGCTTCAGCTTTGAAAGTTTAGCAGAAGGGAAAGTTGCAGAGAGGCCTATGGCTTCTTACTATGTCACCAGCAGTAACAATAGTGTTTCTGCTGGGAGAGTAGACAGCACACAACCAGACTGTCAAGAGTTTAAGGTGCAGCACGGGTTGGAAACAAGCTCTTGGAGACTCTCCAGTCAGGCTCCACGTGCACTGCAACCTGACCTAGACAGATTATTTTTGCTAGCCTGGTATTAGGGCTGGCATCCTCATATCACAAAGATTAGGTGCTCTATAAAGGTATCATGAGAAGATTGGATTAGAGAGATGCAGGTCAAAGACTTAGGTAAAGGTGCTCTTGGTCCCTTGCACAGCTCTGGGCCCCAGTCTCACGTTCTGCCCACAGTAATTGGCTTTTGGGTTTGAGAAAGAAAGGCCCAGGAGCACCGTAAGGAATCGGACAGCATTTCCCATGAGTGATCTACATGCAGTAAGTACTGCAGCAGTTCCATCCACTGCCAGATACATACCTTAGTAGCTTTTCTGCAGATGCCTGTTCGAGCAGGTTCCTCAATGTGATCGCACTCTCTCCATGCAAACCCAGCCTCACTTCTCCATAGTCATTTCCATTGATTTCCATGGCTTTGAACTGCTACAACACTCCTCCCCGGCACTGAAGGGAGAGCATCACACTGAGAGAAACACCTACATTCTTCTTCTGATGCATCCAGGGTGACAAATAATCAATTCCTTCTCACCAAGTCCCCCTGAAAGATGAATCCAGGCTCTATGCTTTTCTTTCTGATGTTTTTTTTTTTTTTTGAAGATCTATGCATTGATTTTATCAGCGCCAGTGTCACAGTGTTCATAATGCAAAAAGAAATGATAACAACCTCAGTCTTCTCATGTTTTTATTTAATTTTTCTTGAGCTTTGACTGAAAAAGCACTGGAGGAAGGACCATCAGGCTTTGTCCACAAATAAACTGTTTCACAGAAATAAAACTAAGCAAAACACTTTGGCAAAGCAAAGTGAGGAAGAAAATACATGAGTAGCACCGTGATAAATGGCCATATTTTCAGGACTTAATTTTTTTTTCTCCTTATTAATCCTTAATTCCTGACTTCCTCTGAAGAGCTGAGCCTTTGCAGATGAATGTGATGCTCTGGGGACTTCATTTGCAAAACCAGTCGTGTTGTGCTATATGGTATGACAGGCAGAGCTTTAACTGGTGTGCTGCAGGGAGCTGGGCTGCATGTTCCTCTTTATGTTTGAAGCAAATACCTGAATCCTGGTTTGAGAGCATTTCATTTCCATAAAGGTCCTTATATGCCTCATACATACACAAAGAGGGAAGAGGAGCCACTGGGAACTATTCCAACTCATATCCTCTCCCAGTGAGGAGAATACACCACCACAATTGTGTAACCCCAGTGTTCTCCTGAAGAGCCTCAAACAACTCAAAACGCACCCATTTTCCTTTCCCATCCTCACAAGAGAAGCAGGTGCTGGAGGAGCATAGGCTTGTTTTGCCAGAGTATCATTTGAGTTTTGGTTCACAGTTGCTATACAAGTTTTACAAGTTTGAAGCAGCAAAGTCCAAAAACACTACCCAGCTTTCTGCCCGCAGCAAGAGGTGGAGAGATCTGCGAGGAGCTGAAGACCTTTGCCTTGGCTGGACCATATGGATTCCTGAGCTGTCTCAGATGGAGGCAAGAGATCACACCTGGAAGAATAAAAACAACAAAAGGGCTGTAAGGTGGTAAGATGCTTAAAAACTGCTCTGGGAAAAACACGTTCTTTCTGCAGGAGAAATAAGAGGTAGAAGAGAAACAAGGAAAGGGTTTGTTGTCTTTCTGTAAAATACCTTGTTTTCTTTATCACTGAGGTTCTCTCGCGTTTTATCAGCCAGTAAAGCACGTGCAACTTAAAACACCATTGCAAAGTCTCTGGCACCTGCTTTATCTGGTTTAAGTTGTAAACAAAATTTAGTACTGGAGATGCTACACTTGCTAGAAGACGTAGGGGAGCACCAGCCTTCATGCCTGCCAAAGCAGGGTCCTGCACAGGGAGCACAGTTGAAGTGGAGCACAGCTTCTGTCCCCCACCTATCAGACTTAGGGTGCATTAATGTTGCATTGTGACCAGCAGCAGACGTATGGCTGAACTCTTGCATTCCTAAACTAACACAATAGGAACAGAGAACCAAGCCCTGTACTTTGGTATTAACCTACTTCCTATAACCTAAAAAGAAACACCATAAATATTTGTGTGCTACAGAAACCGAATAAAGCAGATATCAGAGGAGAAAACTGCACAAGTGTGCATGCTATCCCTTCTCCAATTAACTGCTTTGTTTTCTTTGGGTCTCACCTGCTCTGATCTTCCTCAGTGTCCATTTCCCACCCCATGTCTGGCATATAGACATGGGCTTTGTCATGTTTCTCTTTCCTGAGGAACAAAGAAGTGGAAATAGTAGGTTTGCACAACCTTTTCCAGCAATTAAAAGCCCTACAGACTTTAATCCATTTTCTCCTTCTTACCACTAATTTGGTGCATTGTAACTCAAGTAACACTAGACTTGCAGCAATAAATAGTACGTAAAATCACCCTGGATATTGAAAGCATACAACACACATACCTGCTGGCTTGTAGAAAGAGAAAGGCAATCGTATCAACATGAGCAGTCATTTCAAGAATGTTGCACAGTTCACGGGTCCTTTAGTGAGAAGGAGAAAGGAGCAGCACCCCATTTGTCGCTCCTGACACAAGGCATAAGTACTGATGAGAAAGCATGGAGCTGCACAGGAGTTAAGGCTTCTATGCTCTGGAGCTGGCCAACATTTTAAGCCAATCAGCCAATTCTTGCAATGTTGAAAAATTCTGCAGTCCTCTGAGGTAAAGTTTCATTTTCAAACTCAATGTGCAGATGCATAACAGGCATAGATATGAGACTTCCTCTGAGATTTGCCTCCTCTCTCACAGACCAGTATTCACAGCGCCTCAAAACATCCACATATATATCTCATTCATTACCCTAAGTACCAGTGCTGTCCCCCTCCTCAGCTCAGTTATTTCTCCCGAGCACCACAACAAGCCAACATTCAGAAAAAGGAAGGGCACTGTGTGTCCTTCCAGGAGCTGCTTGCCCATCTTCAGCTGGACTGTGCAGAAGTCCTGTAACAACCAATGATCAGATGTTAGTGATTCGGTCTATTCAAACAACATTCTGCAGAGACTGTCTTTTTTATTGTTTTTTTGTTGTTGTTGTTTGTTTGTTTTTGCTCCAGCCACAAAGGTCAGTCCAATTTTCTTATGTGTTGTGTCTCCTTTCTACTTACAGCAACATGCTGTGAGAGAGGGAGAGAGATTGATCATGTCACCTATTTGTTCTGAGGTCCATATGCTGAGCTAGAACCAAAATCTCAGTCTTTAGGAAAGTATGCTGGCGACATAAAGCTGGCTGCTGGAGTGGAGAACAGTGTAAGCAGTATTTCCAACAGAAGAAAGTGGGTGAAATACACCTAGGAATAAGCAATAAGACCTGTTTACTCATGAGATTGAATACTCAATACCTGCTGCTCATCAGGGTCTTCCTATTGATGGTTTTAGTCCAGTAACTCATCTCAAAGCCTTGCCATTTCTGAAGGTTCATGAAAGTTTTCCAAGGAGAGGGCAGCCTATGAATCACAGAGGGCAGGCCCTGAAGCAGTGAGTAAAATAACAGCCATTCACATAACCCAAACTGCAACTAGAATGAAGTCTTCATAGAATCATAGAATGGCCTGGGTTGAAAAGGACCGTAATGATCATCTAGTTTCAACTCCCCTGCTATGTGCAGGGTCACCAACCACCAGACCAGGCTGCCCAGAGCCACATCCAGTTTGGCCTTGAATGCCTCCGGGGATTGGGCATCTACAGCCTCCTTGGGCAACCTGTTCCAGTGTGTCACCACCCTCTGAGTGAAAAACATCAGAGAGCAAGAGAGAAGTCATTTAATGGAAGTCTTGTTTGTAGGACACACAAAATTCCTAAGCTCAGATTTATTCTCAAACTCATACTTGAAAAATCCTCTCTTCCATGGCTCAGCACAGCAGAAAGCCAAACCTCCTGGCTGACAGATCCAACGTTTCACAAAAGCTCAATTCTTTCGTCTAGCACAGAGGAAAAGCCCCAGCTCAGATACTGACTGCCACCAAACAGAAGCTGGAGGTTGGCCAGTGAGTAGAAATAGAAGCAGTGGTACAACAACTCATCACAGTGTCTGTATCTCCTGAAGGGTCTCCTCCTACATGCAAATGCAGATTAAAAAATATAGACAGAACCTGAAGAAACACGAGTTTTCAAAGTAGCAGTTCCTAAGAGACTGTATATTCTCACTTCTCTGCTGGCAGAGAACTGAGTTAACAGAGCGCAGTGCTAATGCAATCATTGCTATTCCTCTTCTAAGGACATACTTAGAGGTACGAATTCTTAGAGTCCAATAATTATCACACAGCACTGCAGTTATTGGAACAGAGGGTGCTTGTAATCAACATGATTGGTTCTCTGCAATCGTAAGCAGCTCTTGATTTATTAGGAAAGGAGCAAAATTACATTCAGGAAAATGTTATTAACACTAGATACATCTGAAAGCAGCCCTCAGCTATATGGATGCTCTTATTCATTTCCAAAATTTTTTAGAGAATTTTCATTTATATCTAAGATTCTGGAGCAGCAAATTCCAGAAAAAAAAATTGCAGGCATATAAGCAACAAGAAAATCAGCAGTAGCATTCAGCATGATGTCACCAAGGGAAAGTATGCTTGACCAACTTAATTAACTTGTATGATGAAGTGGCATGGTAAACAAGGGGAGAGCAGTGGACACTGTCTACCAGGACTTCAGGAAGGCCTTTGAAATCATCTTCCCTAAGATTCTCAGTGTGTCGTTGATGCCAAAAAGGCTAAAATTATGCTGGGCTGCATTAGGAGGAATGTGACCAGCATGTGGTCACACGTGGTTTACTCAGCACTGGTGAAGAACCTCAAGTACTGGGTCCAGTTCTGGACTCTTCAGTACAGTCCAGGATGGACATACTGGAAAGTATCCAATAAAGAACTATGAAGATCAAGGGACTGAAATAGCTCTTCTATGAGGAAAGGCTGAAAGAGCTGGGACTGGTCAGCCTAGAGAACAGAAGGCTCGGGGGAATCTCATCACTGCCTGTAAATATTTGAAGGGAATACTGCAGGATGGGGATAGGCTCTTGTCAGTGGTGCCCAGCTCTAGGACAAGGAGCAGTGAACACAAAGCAGAGCACAGGAGATTGTTCGAATGTCAAGAAGCATTTCTATGCCGTATGGGTGATGAAGCCCCCCTCCTTGCAGACCTCTGAAAGCTGCTTAGAGGTGGCCTGGGGCACTCTGCTCTGGGTGTCTCTATTTAAGCAGAGGTTGAATCAGACAGACCCAGAGATCCCTGCCAACCCCAGTCACTCTACAGTTCTGTGAAATTAAGGGCACTGAAGGACCTGCATTGATAGTCCAGTAACACTGATTTCCCATAAAATCCAGAAGACAAATGTAAGCACTTCCTGGATTTCGGTGGCGTATCACTTTTCACTACCAACTCTAGCTGGCCATGCCTGTTCATTTGTACTTCTCAAACTGGGAAAAAGAAAAATAATAATAAAAAAAGAAGCTATTTTAAGTGCTACATTTCTATTGCTGCATCTGCTGGCAGAAATGGAAGAAGCAGTATTTTTTTTACACCTTCTAAAAAATGTATTTTGCAACATGAGGTAAGCTGCAACTTACCTGTGTGTGGATCAACATAGCATACAAGCAGCATCACTTGTAGAAGTAACAATTTCAAACTGATTCAGCAGGACCTGGAATTTCAGCCTCTTGTTCCCGTGGTTGACATTCCTGTTGCTGCTGCACAGCTTATCTCAATTTCCTTGTCTATAAAATCAACAGCTGTTAACTGTTTTACTACATCACAGTTTTGCCCCACAGAAAGGAGCTTCAGAAGTACAAAGTGTATTATTTTGATGAATGCTGGGTAATTAAGGAAAAAGGTCATTATAAAGTCTAACTAAGTTTAAGGCTAAGAACACTTGCATTTTCTGCCTTTAAATAACAAGCAACTCCTCCAGGAGAAATTTTGGTTTTAGTTGCACAGTTGCAAATATAGGGCTATAGGGTATAATCTCAGCTCTGCAACCAACCTTTTGCATGACCTTGGGCAAGACACATTTTAGCTGTCTCCCTCCCTCTTTGCACGGCTGTTTAGATAATATTTTGAAGCAACAACTCTCATCCTTCATACAATATTAGCACATCAAGCTTACATTTTGACAATAGTAATTTAAAACTTAACATTCCCTGTGAGCACAAGGCTCATCAGATTTCTTTAGTCTGACACTAAGTGGGCAAGCGATGAACTGACAGATGAAATTCAGCATAGGCTAAATACAGAACAGTGCACATAAGAAAATACAGTCATAACCTATGTTCATAATGATGGGCTCTGAAATAGCTGTTACCACTCAGGAATGAAATCCGGAGGTTATAAAAACTAAAAATGACAAAGGCATCAAGTCAGTGCTTTCCTGCTTTTAAAATAACAATCACTGTTACAATTTAGAAAAGTAGAAAGGCAGCAAATGGTTATGCCACTATGCAAAACCCTGTTGTTTAGATTTCAGGGTTGGTAACACACTATGGACATCTTGTACAGCTCCTGGCTGACATGTCCTAAACGTCCCTCTCAGTTTGCTGTTACCATCAGGAGACTGCCAAATCTTCCTTAAGTAGGCATCTAATCTATATTCTCAGAAGTAATGAACAGTTTGTGCTTAGCCTGAGAGGAGATTCAGTAATTCAGCACCTCAGAGAATCAGAGTCCTTACAAGGGTAACACAGAATTAAAGTTTAACTTTAGGAAAGCTGGCCTGAAAAATATCAAACCTGTTCACTTAAGTAATATAACCAATACTGTACTGCCAATCAGGCAAATGTAACAGGCCACCATTCTATTCATTTTCTGTAATCATAATCTTCTAAGGCATCACACAAAATGAAATGAAAATATTATTGCTCTAGGTTACAGTAATGAAGTTATGTTTACAATATACCTTACAGAAAAAAAGTTGGTGCATAACTTCAAGTATAAAAAGACAAAGAAACGAGTGCAAGTAAAAGTTCATAGGTGTAACAGAACTCCAAGTGTTGTGGAGCTTTTTGACAGGGTGCTGACAAATTCTGGAAGGAGAAAAGGATGCATAAGCAGTAAGAGCTGAAAGTATTAAATGAAAGGGAATTTGAGAACCTAAAGTCAGTAACAACAGCTTCCAGAGGAGGTAGGAAGTAGAGGATTCAAAAACTACAGTTTTAAAGGCATGCAAGGACCAGTCCTATCTGACAAAGCCTGAGCCAAGACATCAACATAGATTAAGTGGAAGAATATGCATTTGAAAAAAAGAGAATATTTTTCCATTAACGACCTTAACTACTTTTCTATCAACTACCTTAACTTTCAAGTAATCATCTGTAAAACCTTAGACAAAGGACTATGGTATATTTGACCCTTTTCAGGCTTCCACGCTGGCCTCTGTTTGCATTTCCTGTAGCAGCACCTAGAGGCCAACCGCTCACAAACCACACTCCAACATCACTTAACTCTGCTGCACCCAGCAAAACTACTTCCTACAAAGGAATGAAATTTGAAATGCAACTAAGGCAATGTACATCTGCTAACACCTCAGGAGGAGGTCAGCTGTCTTAGTGACCCCATGGTACAGACAAATATTTTTTACAGAATAGTTATGTCTCCCCTGTGCAGATCACTAAACAAACAAGCCCCTTCCTCTGTATTTATAGAGGTGTTAGACCTTAGTCTTAAACACTGACAGTGATCTTTATAACTAAATGGCACAGAGATTGCCAATAAAGCAATTCTCAACAAACAGAAGACTCTGAACACATTAAACTGGAAGTTGAGAAGTTGGTGTGACAGATAAAAAGGTAGAAGAGCTAGTTAGAAGAAAAAGTCTGTACTCAGGAACTGGTAACAGCTACTCATTCAGAACAGCAGCATTTGCTGAAATAAAAGCCAATTCCTATTTCAAGCTAAGTTCGGATCACAGTAAATGGATTACCAGCAGGTAACTTTCTGCAGCATGACATACAAATTATTTAACTCTTGTAAGCAAATATATGCTAATTGCTGTTAGGCTAATTTCTTCATTTTACTACATAGTAGAAAGGGCTTTAAAGCATAGTGCTCAAGGTCAAACAGAAAACTAACAACAGAGGTAATAACAGAATCTGAATTCTGTTATGGCCCTAAGACCTGTGGTTTCAGCATTAGTCAGGCTGGTTCTTCACCTTTGCTGCAGTGAGGTTTTTCTAATGGTGGATTACAGCCACTGCCAACAGTGGAAAGGTGCCATAGAAGAGACCACCTTATTGTGTAACAGAAGAAGACAGTAAGGAAGCTGACACACAGTAAGTAAAATACATGTTTTTTTAAAAAAATTGCTTTCTCTTTTACAGGCAAATGTTTGTACAGAGGTTGTTGGAATACAAACAGACAAAATAAGCAAGAAACAAGACAAAGGGTTTGTCATATGGATCTGCAGCCAAAACTTAAATAGGCAATAACTGGAGATACTCACAGCATTGATCAACTACAGGTCTATATCCCCTCCCCCAGGTATATGTGTATAACAGGAAAAAGACATCCAGCATCAGCTTTTGAACAGCTAAAATGCCCTCAAAGCTCCCTTCCATTTTAATACCTACACAATTTCAGTGGCAACTGTAGATGCAACGGAGCACACAGACAACCACCATCACTGCACAGCCTTCTCTTGCCACCTGTCACATACTGTTCCCAAACAAAAGATGAACACAAAACCAGGAGCAGAATGCTACATACTATTTTACACCAGACTGAAAAGAGCTGCAGTGTTTAAAAATTTAGTTTGTCATTTCTTCACATTTTTCTATGAGAATTTTCTTCCACTGCTTTCTTCTTAGGTGTGAATCAATTAAAAAGTTAGTTACCTGCATTAGAGGAATTGAGAATCTGATAGCTGGCCAGATGAAACGAGTTTCTTTCCATCCTATACACAGCATTTCAGTAACTACCTGCAATCAGTTAACGCTGGCTTTCTAGCAAAGACTGCCTGACAGTATAGAGCATCTGCTAGCAGTCCACTCATTCTGATTCAAATGCCTAAGTCTTTTAATTTCCTTTCTCTTCCACTTCCCGCTATTAAATGTGTTTTCTTTGGACTTGGGAAGAAACACAAACTCACTCCTTGTTACTTAAGTCTCCAATCTGGCATAGAAAATATTTGTGCTGAAGTGGAAAAAAAAAAAAAAAAAAGAAAAAAAAAAGAACAAACTAGCTGCCAACTGCCCAACAACCCCAAATAACTCCGGTGTGCAGAGATAGAGGACTGACAAGCAAAAGAAATACTGGGAAAGAGAAGCATAATAGCACACAGTCCTTTTCCAGAGCTTCCCACTAACTATGGATGCTGCA
The DNA here is from genome assembly GCA_035772895.1 of Perdix hodgsoniae. NCBI lineage: Eukaryota > Metazoa > Chordata > Aves > Galliformes > Phasianidae > Perdix > Perdix hodgsoniae. The sequence continues at coordinate 178,707 of JAPSGF010000134.1, forward strand.
CAGGGAAACTGTGAAGAAGCACCAGAACAAGGAAAACAGGAATACAGACAAAGCATTTCCTCAGCAGTGGGTTTTCAAAATAATGAAGTCATGGATGAAAAGTTCAAAAAACCAAGGATTCCCAGAGCAATAAGCAGAATTGTGCAATTCAAAAACACACAGACGTGAATCTTAATTTCAAAGGGCTTTATATTACAAAAAATGAAGTCACAACGAATGCGAAAAATCCATTCAATGAGGCTTGTTTCCAGTCTGCTAGGAAAGCTACTTTCTCTTCTTTTTTCCCAGCCTACTGCTGAAAACATGATTGCCAAAACAGTGACACCTCGAGCTAGATTTTTAAAATCAAACTTGCTCTGCCAGATCCAGTACTCTGAACTTGTCCAGGTTGTAGAAACAAGCCTTCACCACTCGGCCGCCGAAGTATCTTCCATTTAGATCCACAACAGCTATAATTGCAACAAAAAACAGGTCAGCAAGCAGCAATTCAGTGACTAAAAATGTGAGTCTAATGAGTGTGATTGTTTAATCTCTTTGAAGAGGTGAACACTGAAATTCATATGACACAGTTTAGTAACCTACCTTTAATTGCAGACTCAACCCGTTCAAACTCCAAAAATATTCTTACAGCTTCATCATCAGGGGCACCAGGGATCTGAAAGAAAACCCAAAAAAACAAAAAAAACCAACCCACAACAGATCTGATTAGAACAGCAACAAAACCATGTTCTATGCAGCACTTTTTCACAAAAGCAGAATGTAAAATTAAGCCAATATAATTCAATTCTCCAGTTGCCAAAGGGAGGTTGAAGACTGCTGAACTTGGGTCCTGTTTCTCTATGGAAACCTTTCAAATCAGCTCGGGTGAAAAGTTTCAGTAATCTAAACTTATAAGCATTTCAAAGTAAAAGTTTAATTTAGCAGGACGAACTAAAAAAAGTTCCAAAAACACAACACTCAAGGACTTTGCTACTTCTGACATTCAGAGTTTGCACTTTATAAATATTGGAAACATAGAATCGCAACACAACAAAGGATCCTTTGAAATTCTCTAATCTATGCTGCTCCTTCACAGCAGTAGCGTGCCAGTCATGAAAGACAAATGGCCAGTTCACTTTTGGAGTAGCCAGAATGAGAGAGTAGCCAGAATGAAAGATTCTGTCTTACCTCAAAGATGACACATTTCCCAACCTTGCCATATTTTTCACATTCTTCCTTAGTTTCAACTTCTAGATCTTCATCTACCTCGCCAGCACCCACCATATTCTAAAAGTTTAAACAATAAACAGAACATGTTGGATGCAGCCTGCATAGATAATAACGCAGATAAATCACAGATGCATGCAACTGTGACTATGAATAATTTAAGCTATTGTTTACCAGGTCAAGAATCGTTTTGTCACATTCCAGAGCCCAGGCAGTTCCCTAATACTAAGACACTGTGACATGGTTGCTGCATAATCTAAAACCAATGTTGATTTACAGTCACAAATTCTATCACAGGAAAGCATACGTTTTCTCCACAACACAAAGAGCACCACGTAGGTGCAGTTCAGAATTGTCCAAACTGTACAGAGTAACTGTAACAGAAATGCAGGTTTTAGCATTTAAATCAGTTGTGTATGCTGGAAATACCAAGACACACCTTTAATCACAACCTACCCTTAGTAAGACCACTTTAGTTGGGCATTTCAGTATCTCAGTCAATGGATTAGAATCTGCTCTCTTGGTTGCATCTGCTAGGAAGAGAAAAAAAAGTTAATCATGGAATCATTTTAGATTAATGCTCATATAAAGGCTTTAATCAGCTTTTTACTGTTAGCAAACAGTGAAATAAAAGCCACTAAGTATAGTTTTGTACTGGTAGGAAGAGATCTTGTAGCAGTTTGGGAGGACAATATGCATAAAAATCACTGCTACAAAGATCACAGATAATGTATCGTTTCCTTGAGGGAAATCATTCATAAGTTTAAAACTGCATCAGGTCCTCTAAGAATTAAAAACCAGATCTCCTGACTTCCAACACTTGTGTTCAAGCAGAAGTGCTGTTCTAGTAAGTGGAGATGCTGCCTCCAGATAAAACAACAGCAGGGAAATGAGAGCATTATCTAACACACGATAGGGAAAAAAGCCAGCAGGAATACAGCACAGAAATGAATATACAGATAGAAGGTTACAAACACTAAAGAAGGATGGCTAACAGGGGAGGATGAGTTAAAATAATTAATAGATCCCTTTATAAGAATGTTATAAAGGTAAGTTTCCACAAGAAAGAGCATGAGGCATTGTTCCAACTAAGCAGTACTTTCTGCTAGAACTAATAGCTAACAAAAACCCAGGAGCTCCCACTGAGCATGAACTATTATTTCCCACAATCATTTTCACAAACTTATTGGTGCAAGACAAGATTACCTTTCTCTGTAGCATCTCCAACAATGATCTTGCCACCTCTCTTGCTAGTTTTCTCTACAGAGAGTGCTGTGCTCAGCCCCTGTTCGTGCTTTCCCAGCCCTTGGCCCTCTCTGAAACCATACTTCTGCATGATTTTATGAGCTACTGTCCCTCTGCAAAAAGGAAAAAAACACTGGTTAGTAAAGGTTTCTTGCAACAGCACTGTCATTGCATTCCACCAGAGTATGCAAGTATTCAAAAGTTGCTCACACTTTTCCAAACACATTCAAAGTCCTAGTAGCAGAGCAAGTCACACATCATGCCAAGGTCCATTTAGTCCAGTTTCTGATCTCTGTCAGTGGCTGGTATCAAGAGCCTGAGATAGAAGGCAGATGTGGAACCATCTGTTTCCCACATCAGATCACATTATACTACCTACTGTTTTGAAGTCTGCACCATGTGTCCAAAGCACGTGGTTGTGCTAGCACTTCCTATGACAAACCTGGATATTCTCAGTGTTAACTGACACAGCTCTTCTTTCTGAATTTTCAAGAACTTACTAAGGTAATAATTCTCCAATCTACTAAAAATACCATCTTCATTGGCATTTCTTTGGAGCACATAGCTGGATAAGCCAAGGCACGAAGGAAATGCCATGGTACAGTAATTTACACCACAGTAAATAATCTACACTAAGTCACCTCCATTCTACCAAGAGGCATTTAAGATTACACAGAAAACACTGGATCAGTGGCTACATGACATACACAAAAGGCCTGGCTATGTAATGCTTGAAAGCTGAAACACTAAGCCACAGAATAAACAGTAGTCAATTGTACAGACAAAGTATTTTCTGTAACAGCACCTCTTTCAATAAAGTGAAGGTCCCAGCGTAGTGCTAAATAGAGGACGTAGCAATACATAAGCATACCCCAGTACTACTTCAGTTCCATGTTTTTTTTGTTGTTGTTGTTTGTTGTTGGTTTTTTTTAAACAATGCCCAGAAAAATGATGTTTCTATTGAAAAATGGATTGAAAAAACTGTCTCCAAAAATAAATGTAGTGTAACGTGTAATAAACTACACTTCTATGGTTGCGTTCATCCTGCATGCAGTTTGGACCACATCAAGTCTGCACTTCTGCAACACCCAGTACGACTGAAAAGAGAGCACACAGCTAACCATGACACCTTTCAAATGAGGTCTCAGGGCTATTTTTAACTATACATTTGACTTCACTTTGCCACCCACTGTAGAAACACAAGCATCACACACAACACGAACACCAGGCAGAAAAGTAAACAGACAGATTTGTAACCACATCTGCTCCCACACTCTTGTAAATATGCTTTGAATTTCTGAAGAAGCAAACTGGAGTTGAAATAGGTACATAACAAAATTAGGACAAAGCTGGAAAAGAAACTAGTGGAACTCACAAGCCACCTTTGCTTTCCTGCAGACTACATTAGCTTGGATTGTACAACCTATAAACACTTCATGCTGGAATGTGGCTTCAGAACTTGTCTTAAAAACACAGCTACCTCAAATGCATTTCTCTCATTCAAGTAAATCCACTGCTTTTTCTGTATCCTGTCAGTTCCGTCTATATGCACTCAGACTAACCATATACACACAATGTGTTATTTAGCTCTACTGACAACTATTTTAACTTTTCATTCCTGTCACCTCCTAATGCTTTTTTCCACCGAGTGTAAATATGTCAAACATTTACCCCATGTTAGCAAGGAATGAGTTGCTAGGTCCTGTGGGGCTACGAGGTCTGTCTGGCTCATCATACACTGGAGGAGGAATGGCTGCTTTGGAAGATGGTGCCCGAGGTCTTGACTCATCTTCATATGGGAATGATGCTACAGCTGAAGAAAAGAGACATTTGCTTTTTCAATAAAATATGTTGCATGTTACAAATGCTAGAATTCGACACTTTCAATCTCGGCTCATTTAGAGAAAGATCTCTATTTGCAAGTTGTACCTTTTCTGCTTTATACAAAAACAACTTTCACATAAGCCCAGTCCAGAAGAACGTTTCCTAGAGTTTTAACATCCCCTTATCTTCTTCCCCTTGCCCCAAGATTTAATCTTAGAGTTATTCTGGATTTTTGTCATAGAACAAATAAGAAGTTTATATACACATCATGCATGTGTAGTCTGTAACACATTCATGAACTTCTTCCTTATCACACTGAGAAAAACATTAAGCAGCCACCCACACTACAGTGAGTCTATCCAGACAGGAGACAAACTAACTCAACATTCCATTCATCAGGAACACAATTATGACATTATGTCAGTAGACACATCTAAAGGACCGTAAAGAAAGCACACTGTACACTTACACAAAGGAGAAATCCAAAAGTCTTCCAAGAAGAGCCAGCACAACCCAAAATATTTATACAGATCTCTCTGATAATGTCTGAACTGACACAGCATGGGAAAGAGAAACTTATCATACAGGCTAGATTACTATCTTTCACTGAGAAGTCAAATTGAAAAATGTAAAAAAAAAAAACAAAACAACAACAAATCACAACAAAAACCAACAGCTCACTGAAGAAAACATGCAGAACACACTGTTTAGTTTATTTATGGTCTTTTAAGCTAAATTTGTTTCAAATTATCTTATTGCGAACTACTGTTTATATCTTTCCTACTATGTCTTATGTGAAGTTTGAGAACATTGATGAGGAAAAAGAAAATACTACCTAGAATCAGAGCACCTCAAGTTAGAAAGGACTCACAAGGCTTTGAGTCCACCTCTTGGCTCCACCCAGGACCACTCAAAAATCCAAACCCTAGGTCTGAGGGCACTATCCAAATACCTCTTGAACTCTGGCAGCTTGGTGCCACCCTCTGGTGCAAAACTTTCCCTAACACCCCCTGCTCCTCCCAACACAGCTCCATGCTGTTCCCTCTGGCCCTGTTGCTGTTACAGCGCTGCCCCTCCGCCCCCCGTGCAGAGCTGTGGGCTGCCATGAGATGGACTGAACTGCTGCACTTCTGCTACAGTGCTATTTTCTGAGGTTTTTCCAGTCTAGCTTTGGGTATCAAGTAACCAGCAGCACAAAGATTTCTTTGTAAGCTCATCTCACAGCGCTCACCCCTCAGGACATTTCTAACATTTCCAGCCTATATTTATTTTTCCTTGACTCTACTCAATTGCTGCTAATTATTTACTCAGCATGATTTCTATTTCTAGTGTTTACACACTTCAAATGCTTTCAGTATTATATCAATCACTTACTCTGCCAAGCTTCCAGTATTTTATTTTAATCTTCTTTCTAATAAAATCTGGAAAGTCCTTCATGTGCGCAACTTAACTATTTTTAAGGACATAAAACAATGAACAGCACAATGTGTCATGTAAAACTTAATCAGACATACAAAAAGAAGCCTGAGCATTTTGTTCTTACAGCAAGATTCTGCCACCTAGTGGAATACTGCGCTCTTCAACCGGATTTCACTGAGGACAACCCTTCTGCACACATAATTCTTCAGTAGATATTATTTGCATTATCTACTACAGGTAAAGTGGAAATAGGAACTTATCTTTTGTCTCCAAAGTAAGACCTTCAAAGTTTCAGCTTTCACGAACAGATGATATTTGCTTAAGAGGATTTTTCTGATTGTCCTCTGGTTATCCCTAAAAGACTTTAAAAGTTGTGTTTGCAGTGCCTGATTGCTTTAGCAAATGGTCATTCATAAAGCACCTCCGAAAGCCAAGGACAATGGAAGAATTCTCTCTTCATACCACTGAGGTTTTTCATCTGCCTGTCTGCAATGTCCCTTTTTTTACACCACAAATGAGTAACTGGACACAGTTACAACAAAGCAGCCTGCTAAACCACTTCTACAGTGATACAGAAAGAATCCTTTAGAATAGAGACAGGAAACTATTATTACAGGTTCCCCACAGCCTCCCTGCAGTCAACCAACAACTATGACAAGACATCAGGCAAGAAACAATCACATGGAAAGAATAGCAGGAGGACTTCACTGAATAGAAAGCTGAGTGAGAATTAAGCAACATCACTGCTTTCAGAGAACAGGATTTTGTTGTACTTACGTTCTTTGTCCTTCTCAACCAGAGAAGTAGGTGGTGCAATTGCAGCTCCTCCCATACCTGTGAGTAAAATGGAAGAGAACATGTTTGTGTCATTAGGTTCTGCTGCTTGGAATAGTTGCACTGAGGTGCAACACAGCTGCTGGCTCCAAAAGCAGCAGCAAGAGCGTGAGCGATACGAATGAAAAGCACATCAAAGATCATACTGCAATCGTGTGCTACAGGTTGTTTCTAGAGTCAATATATTGCACAGAATTTCAAAATTAAAAGCTACAAGGGAAGCAAACCTTCAGTTCTAAAACAGTTCAATTAAGCCAATACTCTGCTCAAGTTTAACTACACTTACATAAGAGTACGGTACAAAGCCCCTTCCCTATTTTAATATGCAGCATTTTGAGGTAGTCACCAACTTTTCTAAAATAAATCAGAGCTGAATAATTCACTAAAATTGTTCTTGTTATGAATGAAATTTCACTTTCTTTGTTCTAAGGTATCATCCCAGCACATATTTTGCTAACTAGTTCTAAAAGCATTCAAATCACAAAACCAGGAATGGTAAGCACCACTAGTGAAAGCTCAACAGTGATTCTCATGGTTTCATTTTATCCCACACTTTCCTTCTCTCCTGGAATCCACACCATAAGGTTAAATTAGGTATTGACAAACAAATGGAAAGCCACAAATAATTGAGAAGACACCTCCCTCCACAGAAAAAAAAACCTCACTGTATTAAAATAGTTATAACGTAATAAAACGCTGGGTTTATTCCAATGGCTCGAATGTTAACAGTATGCCTCTCAGCTGAGAAAAGAGAAATACAAAATACATTAAGCCAGGACTGTGACCATATCCTCCTCCTCCATGTGTTTCTTTCTCCTATTAAAAAATAAACAGCTATCTTACTTCTTTTTCTTCTCTCCCTTTCGTAATCTTCATCTTCATCAGAATCTGGATCCGGTCTTCTTGAAAACCCACTGGCTTCATGTCTGTCTTTACGTCTTCTAGGAGACACAGTAAGTTAGGATAAGAAACAATTCAAGCCAACTCTGCTTTAACTCATGATACTACCTTTGCCATGTGAATTTTATGGCATTTGGCCAATCAGATTAGCATTTTATAATGTGCTTTCCATGAAAGTGAAAGTAAACACCCTTACTTTTAGTGTTTTTTGTTGTTTGTTTGCTTTTATCCTTTTTTTCTTTTTTGTAAAATAGGAAATGAATTCAAAACAAGATCATTTTCCACCTGCAAATCAATCAAGGATAAAGTATGGAAATGAAGAAGCCTATGAATAAGTCTAGACCGAATTGATGACACAGACTGAAAGACTACAATGGGAGAGGTGCTGGATGCAAGCAATCGGAAGGTAGCAAAGACATTAATTAATCATCCTGCATTGAAGAGAATCCCTTTCAAATTCCCCACCAAAGCATCTGAAGCAATAATTAATCAGTCAGTTTTAAAAGAAAAAAAATCCTCATATTAAACAGTGTAATTCCACATTATGATTTATGATTCGTACTACGATGAAACTGCTTATTAGTTTCACTTGGAATAAGTAAACGTAATCTTATTTTCTGGCTGGCAGATGTTTTACAACCTATTTCAAGAGAACTTTGAATCTGCATTCAACCTTTAATAAGATTAAACAGATTTCTTATTCCACAGAAAAAGCATTGAGCTGCTTAAAGACTAGTATTCTTTTGGCCAGAGACAAAAGAGAAATTAATATAGAAAGTACTTAAGCTGAATGCAAAACATGAAGAAGGTAATAGGCAACTATGCTTCATAAAGGCAGCACTAGCTATGCTTTTAAAACTGAAATGAATTCACAGGTCAGTGTGAAGTACATAAAAAGAGAAAAGATTATTTATCTTTGAGTGTTGAAAGACATTTCTGATGTCAGGTTATATAGACACGAAACACTCTAAAAATATTATTAGCTAAACCTAAAGAAATTCCCTGAAACTCTTCAGGGGGATAAAACCAAACAGATGTACATTTAACAGCCTATTCTTTACCTAACTGCCTATATGCCATATGTTCAATGCCTTACTTTTCTCTCTCTTCTATTTCCTTTTGCCTCTCCAGCTCACGCTGCCTCTGTCGTTCCTCTCTTTGCCGCTTCACCACCTTTTCGTAATCATTTGGAAACATAGGATCATACTCATCTGCCAAAGGAATCAGTACATCTCCTGCAGAAAAACCACTAGGTACAGGATCCTTGAAAGAGAAAAAGAAGAACAGTGATGTTTGTCATCTGAGATCATAGAATCATAGTCCTGGGCAACCTGTTCTGAGTGCCCTTGCTTGACTAGAGCTGTTGGACCAGATGACCTCCAAAGGTTCCTTCCAACCAAAACCGTATCACTGTGATAACTATTTGTATCATTATACAAGTCCAGTTCCAACACTGGTGCAATTACAATTGCCTTCATTATTTACCTATCCAAACCACCATTTTACAAAGTATTTTAAAGCTGTCCAGAAGAGATATGTTAAGAGCAATGTTTTATTTTAATTGTACATTCAACAGGATGCTTTCATGTTGTACAGAATCAGAATGTTGTATAGAATTACTCAGGTTGGAAAAAAACCTTAAAGATCACTGAGTCCAACCACAACCTAAACATACTACCCTAAAATTAGCATCACACAGAAATCTGTAAAAAGCTGAAATGCTCATTAACTTAAGAACCTCTGAGTTGAGGTCCCAATTCTGGAAAACAATCAGTTCTTTTAGCACTTAGAAAGACCATTTAAAAATAAAATGCAGATGGCTGTCAAAGTATTCCAATTCAAAAATATTTATTAACAGATGGAGCCTGTTTTGTTCTTACCTTTAACCCAGCTGCTACATGAGGCGGTGTGTCCACGATCTGTCTTTCATCAGAAGAACTCCCTCGTTTCAGGTCAATCACTGGAGCAAGTACTGTTGTTTGTTTGGTTCTCTGACTCTGAAAAATGGCCAAAACATAAAATGCCTAAAAAAGCTACAAAAAATCATTCTCTATCTTTAGCTTCCTTTCTATAAGGTAGCAAAACAGCACACTCCTCTTTTTAAGCAAGAGAGACTTTGCTTGTGCATGCACTAAAACACACAGAGATGTGAGTGACTGCTTTGCACCAGGATGAAAAGCACACATTAAAAGCTCAGGGGATCTCTTCAGATCAGGTTGAACCTAGCAGATTTTTTTTTCAAGAAGGGTCTTAAACCTATTCTAAAGACACGTTTTATCATCCAGTAAAATGTATCAATGTATATTCTCCATTTTTCAAACTTATTCTGTTCTTCTATTATTGCTGTTCTATTTCATAGAATCATAGAGTGGCCTCGATTGAAAAGGAACACACTGATCATCTAGTTTTAACCCCCTGCTACGTGCAGGGTCGCCAACCACCAGACCAGGCTGCCCAGAGCCACATCCAGCCTGGCTATTTGCAGACATAAAGCCAAAGAAAATACCCAACACAGCAGCCATTTCAAATTTCATTTACACACGTTGCTCCAACTAACAACAAAATCCTGCAGTCAATTTTAGCAGTGTAAATCAGCACTAATTCAACTGAAAAAATGCCATGTCTCAGTAATCATTTCATATCCGTACAAGTATTTAAATAATCTCACTCTACACCTTACAGATCAAAGAATGTAGGTACATCCTGCATGGATCAAAACAGAATAACAGTACTATGTAAAGCCATGAGGTGAAATACCATCACAATAAACAGAGCAGAAAAAGGCTCTGTTAAGAGTTTAAGCTCAAGGAATTGGCTTGTACTACTTTTCCCTTTCGTGCACACACACAGTTTCTCTAAGGATTTCTAATGCACAATGATTTGTACTTTAGCACCTAAAGCCCCTTAAACAGAAAGCATAAAATGATGCAGATGTATAAGTAACAACTATATATACAATATATAAATATATATATATACACAATAAAAAGAATGACCAATAAGCAGCACTGACAACTTTCAAGTGCAGCACAACTTTATTTACACTTTAAACAAGGAAAAAAAAATAATTAACCTCATTATCTTCAGTGTTAAATGTGAAGATCGGCTTTTGGCTCAAGTAGTAACAAGATTTGAGGCTCCCACACCAATTCCTTGTTCAATTTTCACCTTGCCAGACTTCCTTGAACAGACCTGAAGGCATCTTGTCCCTCCCACCTGTTTTCTGAGGCCCCTTGCTAGAAACCCACAGACAATAGGACAAAACCACCTCAAATCTGTATTATAAGGTCATGAACTCTCAATGATCTGAGCATGAAAGAATCTTTAACAACACGAAGTAAAATTAGGAAGAATCCATACCTTTGCTTGAGTCAGAGCTGCTTTCTTCACTTGCAGTTGGGACTGTAGTAGTTTGAAGTTTTTAGACCAGCCTTCTGTTTTGGAATCGCTGGTCTCAACTCCCAGGTCATCGTAAAGTGACATTTTCTCTTCAATTTAAAACTAGAAAACAACAACAACAAGTAAATCAGATGATGTCACTACGCCCAGTGCCCAGCTGCTGCTATTTTGGGTACATCTGGTCATCAGATTTTTAAATATCCTTTTTTTTTCCAAGCCAGAGGGAATTCCAAGCAATAACATTGGGTTTTTTTTGCTACACGGTAGCTAGCAGACATACAGGACCTACAAGTAAGACTGTGCAAAAATAATCACTTCAAAGGCAACGAGTACTCTTCAAAAGTTGATAGGTGTTAAAAACATCCTAAATTTGCACTTTTAGCAGTACACATCAATCATTTCAAGCTCTGAACTTGTACAGGACCCCAGACCAATACTTGGAGATTTGCAATGAAATTTAATATTAAGTGCATCACAATCCCCAAAACTTCAAGATCCAGACAGAATTACTCGCTGCTGATGTGAAAAGTGATCTGCACAAACGTATCAACACTTTGTTCACCTTCTTAAATATTGCTACTTTTTTTGCCTCTCCGTAGGGTCAAAAAGGATATCTTATTGTATTTGCCAGAGTACTTTCACAACATTTAAAGGCCTTGCAAATACACAGACATACATTTGTATAAAATCAGTAAAATAACATCAGCAGCAACATGAAATGAAATATATCACCTCGTGTTGCTTCATCTAGCATGATGGGTAAAAGGGAAAATGTTAATATAAACAGAAACTCATCACCTGTGGAACAACCTGTAAGGCCGTTATTTAGTCTCTATGAGGCCTGGGCTATACTCTCTCCTGCCAGTAGCTTCAGCTTTTTTTAATTTACTGCAATATTACTGACGAACAGACTGCAGTGAAATCCTACAGACACATCAGCAAGATCTTGCTTTCATAGATCTGACAAGGAACTCAGCATACAGGCGTTCTTTGCTAAAGATATATCTGAGACGCATTTAAACCTATGGGAAAAGTCTCAGGTAGAGCTGACAGCAAGTCCCAAAGGGGTCATGCTCAGCAAAAACAAAAGACAAATAAATGAGGTTTTATCTTGCAGTGGAATAAGCACAATCAGGGCTTGGTAGAACAGAGTTCACTACAAGATACTGGAGAAGACAGGATTACTAAGGGGGTTACTGCACGTATGGGCACAAGGAATGCCATACATACAGGAACACAACACGAGGGAACAAGATGCGAGCAGGGTGAGAACAAGGTTAGAACATGAATTCCTGGCTACTGTAGGGAAGTGCAGTCTGTGAATCACAGAATGACTTTGGTTGGAAGGATTAAGTGTCAACCCCCTGCCACAGACAGGGCCACTACACAGATCTGGTACGAGACCAGGCTGCCCAGGGCCCCATCCAACCTGGCCTTGAACACCTCCATGGACAGAGCACCCCCAGCCTCACTGGGCAGCCTGTTCCAGCATCTCACCACTCTCTGTAAAGACTCCCCCAGACATCCAACCTAAACCTTCCCTTTCTCAGCTTAAAACCAGCCACCCCTGTCCTATCCCTGCCAGCCCGGCGAAGCAGGAGTTCTGCTACTCTGGGGCAGACAGCACTCACTTGGGGTATGTTACTCGACACGTATAAATAGACAGAAAAGGACTCTGAGCCTCCAATTTGAACGGGACGGGCTACAGCACACCGGGGGCCGACCAGCAAACACAGGGCCTGTAACAGCCCGCACAGCCCCGGAGGCGAGCAGAGGGCCGAGGCTGTGAGGCCCGCAGGCCGCGCAGCGGGGCAGAGGGGCCCGACCCCCCCCCCACCCTAGGCCTACGCCCCCTGAGAGGAGCAACCGGCGGCCGAGGATCTCCTCTTACGCCACCCACCTCCACGTCTTCCCTCCCCGCACCCTCGGACGCGGAAGGGCTCCCCAAGCGGGGTGTGCCGGCCGAGGCCCACCGCCCGCGGCTCACCCGTCACCGCGCCGCCGCCATGAGCCGGCCGCTGAGGCAGCCGGGAACGAGCCCCCCCCACTCACGGCGTCTGCGCCTGCGCGCTGCCGCCCGTGCCGCTCGGCCAATGGGGAGCAGACCGCGCCGCGGCGGCACCGCCGTTGTAGCGCCCCCTGGCGGCTGGAGGAGGGAGAAGCGTCCCTCACTTCACAGTCACAGAATGGCCAGGGTTTGAAGGGACCTCGAGGATCATGAAGCTCCAACCCCCTGCCTCATGCAGGGCCACCAACTTCCACATTTAATGCTAGACCAGGCTGCCCAGAGCCACGTCCAGCCTGGCCTTGAATGCCTCCAGGGATGGGGCATCCACAGCCTCTCTGGGCAGCCTGTGAGGTTCCAGCACCTCACCACTCTCTCTGTAAAGATTTTCCCCCTGACATCCAACCCAAATCTCCCCTCCCTCAACTTAAAACCATTTCCCCTTGTCCTGCAGTTATCTACCCTTTCAAAGAGTTGATTTCCCTCCTGTTTGTAGGCTCTCTTTAGGTACTGAAAGGCTGCAATGAGGTCACAGAATCACAGAATCACAGAATTGTAGGGGTTGGAAGGGATCTCCAGAGATCGTGGAGTCCAACCCCTCTGCCAAAGCAGGTTCCCTACACCAGATCACACAAGTAGGCATCCAGGCAGGCCTTAAATATCTCCAGAGAAGGAGACTCCACAACCCCCCTGGGCAGCCTGTTCCAGTGCTCTGTCACCCTCACCGTAAAGAAGTGAAGAAGAAAGAAGTTCTTGCGCACATTTGTGCAGAACTTCCTATGCTCCTGCTTTCGGCCATTCCCCTTGTCCTGTCTCCACATACCGCTGAAAAGAGTCCAGCCTCGCCACTCTGCCCCCCACACCACAGGTCACCTTGCAGCCTTCTTTTCTCCAGGCTGAACAAGCCCAGCTCCCTCAGCCTGTCCTCATATGGGAGGTGCTCCAGTCCCCTGATCATTTTTGTGGCTCTCCTCTGGACCCTCTCCAACAGGTCTATGTCTTTTTGGTACTGGGGACTCCAGACCTGAATACAGTACTGCAGATGGGGTCTCACAATAGCAGAGTAGAGGGGGATAATCAACTCCCTGTCCCTGCTGGCCACCCCTCTTCTGATGGAGCCCAGGACACCATTTGCTTTCCGAGCTGCAAGATCACACTGCTGGCTCATGTTAAGCTTTTCATCCATGAGGACCCCCCAAGAAAGTCCTTCTCTGCAGGCCTTTCTGCCTCTATCTTCCCCTCCCAGTTTTGCCCCAGCATGGTGCTAGAGAGTGACCCCTCTGGAGACAACCTCAGTCCTATCTCCTCCCATCGCTGCGGCCTCGGGGAGGCTGCTTTCTGATGCAGGAGGAATCGCTGCCATTCCTGACATCCCTCTGCTACTGGACGCCTGACAGTGGAGCCCAGTCCCACCAACCGTAGTGTCCCCAGTGCAAAACCCTATGCATACATAAATAAAACGGTGTTTGGGGGGCTTCTGACATGGTCAGGGCATTTAGTTAGGACTGCCCAGTGATGTTTTCGAGAAACAATCGAGCATGGAGTGATAGTCCCTGCAATTTCAAGATGCCATTCACTCTTTTCGGAGCCACGCTGAAGTTTGAAGTGGAATTAGGAAATCGGTCGGCAGAGGGCAGGGCTGCATTCGTTCCCAGTGCAAGCTGTGTTTCCTGTACATGGTATCACATTTCTCCATTGTAACTTCTCAAAAGATCTGTGGTAGCTTACTGAATGAATAATCTCTCTTCGTGGGCATTCAGCTCAGCTCCAAACCTTTCACTCATTATTCAGGGCCTTCATTTTGACTGTTGGCTTATAGCGGGCAAATGGATATCCAGCCCATAAAAGAAGGTTTCAAATCAGATGAGGTGAGATTTCTAAGAACTGTGGCCACTTGCACCACATGACAAAGTGTTGGAAATAGATAGACACGCATCCCTATCTGCAAAACAAAGCAAAACACCAAAGCAAATATTGTTGTCACTTCATCCTCTATATACTGTGTGCACTATCTCTTTATTGATCAGAAAGGCCTTATCTCCAGCTCTGCTTTCTTCTGCGATACTGTGCAATCTATTTCCTTATGGTTAGATGAGAAAGTAATGCCAAATAGTAAAGCTGTTGCTTTGAGAAGAGCTGTTTCCAATTTCTGGACTCTTCCCCTCCTATTTCTGCTGGCCCCTGCTGAGCAAACCTTTCTAGGCAGTGCATTTCCAGATGGATCTAGTTTAATAATAGCAGTGAAAGTGAGAAAGAAAATGCTCTTCAGTTTATTTAAGGAGCATCTCCCAAGCATTTTTTAGGATTTGGACTAGATGGCCTTCAGAGGTTCCTTCCAACTCTAAGGATTCTATGATTCTATGATTTAGGAGGAAGTTTTTCACACAGAGGGTGGTGTCACACTGGAACAGGTTGCCCAAAGAGGTTGTGGATGCCCCATCCCTGGAAGCATTCAAAGCCAGGCTGGATGTGGCTCTGGGAAGCCTCGTCTGGTGGTTGGTGACCCTGCACATAGCAGGGGTTTGAAACTGGATGATCATTGTTGTCCTTTTCAGGCCATTCTATGATTCTATGGTTCTATGATTCTATGATTTTCTCCTTGCCCTAGAAGTGCCTGTATTTTTAAAGGAAGGAAATGATACAATGCACAATTCTGTAGCTCTGCGAAAGAAAGAAAATCAGCAGGATGCTTGAATGCTGATTTTACAGTGACAGAATCCCATTGAGAAAAGACTGGTATCCTATGTTAAAGGAAGGAATCCAATGGTTAATTGCATCAAAAGGTACTGAGAAAAATGACTGTGGATTGAAATGCTGCATCGAAGCAGCATAGCACAATATCACAGCATGAAAGTCATTGGAAAGAGATTAGAGCGTGCAAAGGTAGAAAACGCAATCATAATGGGAAATTTCAATTCATGCTAGGCAGACTGGGAACAAGTCACAACAGGGAGGGTAACAACTGAATTATTAGACCTATAAATAACTGCCTACTAAAGCAATGAATCAGATAAATCACTAGAGAAACAAGTCTTGGTTAAGTAAGTCTGGGAAGTACATCTGATGCGGATCAAAATGTATCTGTCCCTCTTTGTAGGAATACCCACAATATATTTGTATGCACCTGCCTAGGAGATGGGCAGATGACAAAATCCACCTTGTTAATTTCAAGAAAGCACGGAGTAACTGCAGGCAGGTAAAGGAATCTCAGCATGCTGCAAAGTGTAGAGGTCCTCATATAGAGAGGTTACAGGAGGGAGCAAAAAGTGATGGAGAGACGGTGGAATCAGCCAGAAGCTGAAAGCACAAAGTTGCAGAAGGATGGCATAGATCTGGCTGGGTGATGAGATGGCAGATGGGACCCAATGTTAATGAATGCAAAGCAATGCACGCAAGAGAAAATAGCACTGACAAAACACACACAGCGGCAGGCTCTAAATCAGCTGCTGCCTTTGAAGGGATGCTGCATTCATTGTGGATAATTTGCTAGAAATGCCAACTCAGTGCTCTGAGGGAGGCAAGAAAGCAAACAGGCTGCTGGAAATACTAAATAAAAGAAGAAGAAGGAAACATAATATAAATGCAGTACGCATGTGTACTTTGAATGACCATCTGCACTCTTGGGCATCAATCACCCCTAAGAAGCAACAGCGCGATGTATAAACTTGAAGACGTCAGATGTCAGTGGATAAGAGGCAGTTGGAGGGGATCCAGAAAGCATCCAACATCCAAAATAGTACCAAAAAAATAAAAAAATAAAAAAAATAAAGGAAATAGCGTGATCTCATTTGTTCACCCTGATGGTGATCTCTAAGGGAGTGCGGATCTGTGTGCTGTGGGATGAGGGGAGGTCCTGGAGGAGGGGTTGATCTTTTGCGTTGTTTATTAGGGATCCTCGAAGGACATGAGCTGCTTGTATGCCAAAATGACATTAGAGGGCAGTGCGTCGCAAGCTTTGGGGTGTTCGTGTGGGTGGGGAGCACAGGGACAGCAGCAGGGCACAAAAACACCAGGGCTGATCCGAGAGGGGTCCATCGGGGTCGGAAGGTGGGTGAAGCCCATGAGATGGAGATACGGTTTCCAGCTAAGGGTTTTGCTGCCAGCTGACCCCACTGCACATTGTGCTGTTTGCTCAGACAGAGCCTTCAACCCATTCTGCATATTTTGCTTATTAATTTCTTCCTTTAGGAAAGAACTGCTTGATTGTCACTGTCATCTTCCCAGTGGCATTCAGCACAGTTTGGATGGCAAAACGAAATATGAGGAGGGCACTGCCAGTAGGAATTTAATGCTGGCTCAGGAAGATCTGTTCAGGTTTGGGAAATCTCCAAGGAGGCAAGACCTGAAAGAATTGAGAATAGTGATACAAAATATTTGGCATATTCTTCCTTCTGCTGAGGGAACAGGTGAAAATACCTACAAAAGAATGAAGAAAACTGTATATTTTGCTGTATATAAAATGACCCAAACAGCGGAAAAAAAATGCTACCAAATTTTTATTGCCTTCACATTTTTACCTAACTTCACATTTTGGCTCAGTTCCACCATGAGAACGAATAAGAAATATCCCAAAAGATAAATATTTCATCACAGATTAACGTGTCTGAGAGACTAATTTCAATGTTTTTTATCACAGCTATAGAAAGCTGTGTTGCTATTGGCACTGCGCAGTGAAGTGTTTCTGTTTGGCTGGTGATGGGGAAGAGTACAATAAATGACGACACGACCGTTTTGTTCTAGCATCGCTGTCTCGAGCTTGAAGAGCTCAGAAAACATGTTGAAAATACAACAGTGAAAATATTACACATGACCAGACTCAGTGCAGATGGGACGTCTGCCGTCATCAAAGGAAAAAAAAATGGTTGTGCTGCTCTGCTAGGGAAAGGTTTTGGATGGGAAGCTATTCAGATCCCCCCATGTCAGCCATGAAGGGACTCTTAGTGCCAAAAATGCAGGTTTCTTCTGTGCTTAAAATCCCACTGGAGCATCAAGAAAATTGGAGGCATTCCAGGAGTGTTTGTTTTTGTGAAAATAAAGAGGGAGGGAAAAAATAACTATATATTTATGTATGAAATTATTTATAACATTATTATAATAAATAATAATTAGTAAATATTATAAAATATTATAATAAATAATTATACATATTTATAATTATCTATCTATCTATATATATATATAAAACATTTGTTGAATTGTTCATCGCCTTTAAAATAAGAAGCTTTCAGAAAGGTTTTGGAAGCCAAGAGAAACTGTGCAGGAGGGTTTGGAAGAGAAGGAAAGGATTAGCTTTGCAAGCTGCTTGCCTCCCTTCCCAATCATGAGTGAGCATGCCTGCATTGAAAGCTTTCTCTGGTCTTACTGTCTTTCTTTTACTCTCCTCCTACAATCAGAGACAAAACTTGGCTGAACTGTTATATTTTTTAAAAAAATTCAAGAGCTTCCACTCCTTTTTAAAAGTCAAATGATGTTAAGTGGAGATCCTTCACTATTAGACTTGTAGGCTTGTCTCCAGATTTGAAGATCTCATGCCAGGAAAAGCCACTGTTTAAATTCAGTGAACCTCTTACCATGTGAGAGTGCTGATTTCCTTCTAAAACCATCTAATTCCTTTGATTTTCTGTCCTAAAATATTACTCAAATATACTGTAGGTTCAATCAATAACGACACTAATTCACCTCCTTTTGTTTTGAGATTTTATCTGGAAGCCATTTGAAGCATTCTGGGCATCAGTTCTCTGCATATGAATGGATCTCAAGTTGAGTCCTGGAAAGATGGAAGGAGTCTCAAACTTTAACATTCAACATCCATTGAAACACCTGCACGAAAGCTTCATCCACATCTACAGGTGCTGTTTCTTCTTTAACTACACTATCATTCTGGATTTGAGGTTAAATTCTAAGAAAAGTGTCCTATTAATGAGTGATATGGCATCGCTCTGGAAATGCGTCTGTACCAATGATTTACATATAGGTGAGATTACCCTTCTGCTTGTTGCAAGATTTGTATCAACTTCTTATGAACAGTACTTTTCAGTCCAAAACAGCTAAATCCAAGAATTTAAGGTTTAAAGAGAATACTCTGAAACCACTGAAGACATCCATTGTGATTCTCTCTGTATGAACAGGATTACTTGGGGTTAATATCACATTGACGAGCACCAAGATGGTCATGGATTGTCATACACTGTCCAGAAAAATTGTACAATCTCCATCCTTTGAGGTTTTCAAGACTCAACTGGATAAAAATAAAATCAAGGGGGGTCTGTTAACTGATCTTATGTTAAACAGCAGATTTAACAGACACTCCATTCCAGCCTGAGTGATTCTATGCATCTGTGATTATTTCCTTGACTTTTTTACTGCAATACTTCTCCAGAGAAGTGAGACCAAGGAGAGGACTTAGCATTTGAACTTGCCCTGTATTACTTATCCAGTGCTCTGATCATTGAGAAAATGTGCAAAAGGATCCTCCCTCCTCCTCACAGCTTAGTTATTTAGAAATAGCTTGGGAATTGTAAAGCATCAGTGGATTATGGTACCTGCTGTGTTCCCTGAATAAGCCACTTGCTCAACCTCATGCCAGTGAATTTCCTACTGCGTGATTCCAGGTGACACCTTCCCCATAGAGGAGCACCATGACAGACGTTCAGATCATTCCTCCTAGGTCACTGGATAGAGTTGGATATTTCCGCTGAACCAAAATCTCACCTGGAATGTGCAAAGGATTGCCAGTTTTTAAACAGAAATTCAACTTCTTTCCTATATATAGAGCCTTTTTGTGCTGGGACATGTTTTTGCTTATTTTTAATGTGACTCTTTCTTCCCTTGTGAAGGATGTGGTGTATCCTTGGCCCCAGTGTCCAAGTGAATAATGCTGATACTCTCAGTGGATTTTTGAAGCTCAGATGAAGCTATTATATTGAGAATCTGTTGAAGGACAGCTGGTTTGGATCTGTCCTTGAGGACTCGGAGAGTCCTAGAGGACTTACGTGCAAACCCTTCCAGATTGCCTCCACCATGGAAATTCTCTGTCCAAACAGGAACAGGTATACTAAAACATCCTCATCATTGACACTGGGAATGGACCAGTCTGGTCTGAATGGTACTGCTTTAGGATTCTGACCTACAGCAAGCTCCAGGCAGCATTTCCCAGCTTTAGCAGATATATCCCACACTCCCTTCAGAGTAGGACTGTCTATATTGGATATATGGACATGTAAGATCTGGTAAGAAGCCTTATACAATTACAGTGTATTTCATCTCACCCAATTGTAGTTGTCTAAAATTAAGATATCCGGTAAGTTTTCAAGCATGAGCTATGGACAGGAGACAAATCATCTCCAGGAGACATTCCATGAAAGAACACTTTCTATTTTTACTGGGACAGTTTCCATGTCCCATTTTATGTCCCAGCAGTTATTTTTGTTCACAGCAGCAATTTCATAACGAGGTTTGTGTGCTCTGGGGTTTCTGGTAACTCTACAATTCACAATGTACTGCTGTAAAGAGGTACAATGTGCTATGTGTTTGTTCAGAGGACGCCAGTCCATGCAAGAGAGAAAAACTTGAATTCTCTATGTTATGAAATATCCTAATGACTGGAAATTAAGACATGCTTGATGGCAAGGGCAGACTATTCAGTATTTTA
Source organism: Perdix hodgsoniae (assembly GCA_035772895.1). Taxonomy (NCBI): domain Eukaryota; kingdom Metazoa; phylum Chordata; class Aves; order Galliformes; family Phasianidae; genus Perdix; species Perdix hodgsoniae. The sequence goes on from JAPSGF010000134.1 coordinate 199,190, forward strand.
GGTGAGTTTTCTTGCTTCTTCCTTTGGAGATATCCTGATTATTGGAATGGATTATTGGACCTGATACTGAGTTACATTGATGGGGAATTTAGACCTACCTAGAGATTCATGTGTTTCTTAAGAAATAACATTGCAGCCAGAGACAGGGTACCCTGAAGTCCTAATGATCTGATCGCATGGCATCATGCGTGGCAACATGAGGAAAACTGGATGTTGAACTTCCATCTTTTTGAAGGAAATATTCACCACGTTTCTTGTTTTTCTCCCTTTTTCCAGTTTATAGAAAACCAAGACCTTAGCCATAAATGAACCACAGCCAGACATGAACATCTTCTATCCTTCTGTTCCTGGAAAACAAGGAAGACATCAGAAAAAAAAAATACCCACTCTTTGGGTAAGAACCTTGTAAACAGCATTATCTCCACCGTCAGAGCAGACCACATGCACGTAAAAGGATGTGTTATCAAAAATATCTATAATGGTGACCTTAAAACAGTACAAGAAGTGCTAATGAATTTCTTGTTATTTTAGAAAGGGACTTTCTTCTCTGTTGGTGCGGAGAGCTTCCTGAAGCAAAAACAAATGAAGCTCTTCTCTCTCTTTCTTTTTTTTACATTTAAGTTAGAAAACTTTTCAACTAAGTTTCTTCTTAGTTGTTTTCTAGCTATTCAGAATCAGAACTGCTCTGAACAAAGACTTCTGTACTGTCTTTCCTCAAAGGCTGCATGACACTAAACAGGATAACACAGAGACATCCCTGTACTTACAGTCACGATTTTTACTAAAAATGTGTTGTTATCAACACTTTATTGAGTTTTGGCAGAGGGAGGGCAGAGAAGTGCTTTCCCCAGGCCACATTCAGAGCTAGAAAGACCAAAATTAGTATGAGGCACTCTTAGCCATCTCTTCTGGGCTTATCTTTTGACACTTACTCCCTTCAGTGGCAGGCCATTCTCAACAAGCTTTTCCTTGCTTAGCTCATCTGTTTTTTCAGTTATTTGAGCCGTTGTGAGAAGGTATACAGAGCCAAAGCAAGCTATGTGTTTGGTACTTGCCCAGTTCCACCATGTCCTCTCCTCTCTCTCTGGTGTTTAACTAGCAAATCTCTAGGGCAGTGTCCATTGAAGATAGCAGAAAATACGCCAAATCTGAGCTCAGTCATTTGAAAGATTTGTATTTTCCTCAATAAAGTGAGAAAAAGTTCAGGTTATGTGAGCTGATGACTGGACGAAGAACTGGAAAGGAAATCTTTCTATTTTAGTGTATTCATGCAAACATGAATTCCACTTTGGAGTGATAATATAGATATGCTCTTTTTGATGGACATGATATCAATACCACACAGCTAAGCAGGCAGATACCATCATTTCACCATGCTTTATATTTTTGTATTTTCCTATATCTGTTCTTGTGATATCTGACCTGCATGTACCTGGCACGGCATCTAGAGTACCTTCCTTTTCTAACTTTGAATAAATTGGCAAAACTCTCTGAATCAAGGAGTCTTCTCTGTGCTCTTTTTATTAGTCATATCAATTGTTTTGGGTTTTCCATTGTTCTCCATAAAAACAGTTGGAATCAATGATTTATTATTATATGTATATATGTTTTTTAATGGTACTGTTTTCATCATGCAATTAACAGATGCAATGAGGATGGTCATGAAGGCGGCTGAGCCAACACCAGTTACAATCTGATGGATACAAATTAAAGCAGTCCTGGGAAACTCTTGTCCTCTCTTCACTGCTTCAACTCAAGTGGCATCAACCTCAGTGTAACATCAGGATAAGTGAATCCTTTGCCCTCAAAATCCTCACTTTCAAAGGCTATTTTATTCTACTTTAAAACAATAAGTAAACTGCATTACGAAACATTTCTGTGTTTAAAGAAAGGTACAATCCCAATTTGAGCTCTCCAGATTAGGAAATGCTCATCTTCGGGAATTAGAAATAAAGAGATGTAGGAGATTGGAGCATGCACTTTAGGACAGAGGCCTAATGGTAAGATTGTTTAATCACAGAATCTCAGAATTGTAGGGATTGGAAAGGACCTCTGGAGATCTAGTCCAATCCCCGTGCAAAAGCAAGTTCCCTACAGCACAGATACTGCCTTCGTAGAACTCTGTTCTCAATACAACTACCTGTGATTATCATCATGAAGTGATCAAAATAGGGTGAACTTGAAAATTTAAGGCACGAACAGAGAGTTTATGCATATCCAAAGGAGAAGTGAAGGAGCCCACATGTTGTTTTTCCATCTGATCCCTTGTTTTCTGTAAGTGTTGCTGTACCCTTTTGAAACGCGAAACCATCTGAGATGTGATGGGATGCTGCTGAGGGAAAGTGGTCTTCATCAAAGTTTGCATACTTCTTATCCAGTTGGGAAATGCAACTAGTTTTGAAGCTGATTGCATGCACCATTTCAGCTCAGAGTCCTGGAGCAAGGACCCTTATTCAGGACCAAATACTCTATAGCTACAATGAGCTTTGTCCTGGTGCAGAGGAGAAAGTGTGAGGCCATTTGCCATGCATGAACAAATACTCTACAGCCTCCAAAGACAATCACCGGGCTGGCCCTTTCTTGGTCACATGAACAGGGTAATAGGTCTGGCTATAAAGTGTGCAAACTTTTATTCATGGAGGTCATACTTCCTCAGGGTAAGTTGAGTTGACTACATTGACTTTGTGTAGCAGACTAATACAGAGCTGTTTTGCTCCCTTTTTTTTTTCTTTTTTTTTTTTTTCCCCGAAGAACAGCTACAGGGCATGAGATAAAAGTTGTGTTATGGAAATACCTCCTGCGCTTCATTAACATGCATTTCATTCAGCTTGATCCTCTCTAGATCAAATTTCTCCTTCCTTGTCCTCCCAAGCCCCAGAGGGACACTGACCATCAGAGGCCTGAACAGCAAACTACCAAGACATTTTTTACAACTAATTGCAGCAGATGGAGTTTGTTTGTGGCAACTGAAAGCCAACAGTTAAGCTTTGGTGGGTATCCTCAGACCAAATGTGCTAATCCCACAGTAGCTATCCCAACCCCACACCTTCTCCACTGCACAAATAGTGCTCGGTCCATGAAAACAATATTATGGTAACAGCAAAAAAGTAAGGTCACAGAAATCTAACCCAACAGAAAGGAAACCAGCCAACTATTTAGTATTTCACACATAAGTGTCTCTTTTCAGACTTACAGCTCTGTTTACTAGCATCAGTTCTCCCTCATTAGCCAGAGCAACACTTAATTGCCTTGTTTTAGATCATCTTTGTCTACATGTCCTTGAATACTGGTGTCATTGCAGTATTTGAGAACAGCTAAATCTGCAGTATAAATACACTCCAAAGAGAAAATCCTGAAGCATCCACAGGAAAGGAGTGCTTTAAAATGATGTCCCCAGGCATGAGGTCTGACTTTTGCAGCATTTTCTCAGCCTGGGTTACTCTGGCAGTAATTTGAAGGATTGCTCTTGATGCTGTAAGAAGAAGTTTGGGGACCCTTTGAAAGGACGTCATAAAAGAATGCTGGGCCTCATTAGGAACAAAAACAAAGGAACAGCTCCTTAATCTGTGGTGAATAATAGGCCATCTTTAATAATTTATTCTCACAGAGGACCAAGTCATATTATTTTCTATTTCTTTTGCCTTGCTGATGCAAATGTATCCTGGGCTTTCTACATACTCTCTACTCTCTACTCTACTCTACTTCCTTCCTCAGGACCACACCGATTTTCTCACTCTTACACTAACATTTCTTGGTTAGCGGTTAGATTTAGAAACCTCCAACTTAGCCTAGCTGAAAAATTTTTCTAAACATTTTTCACCTCTAGTATTTGCATTTAAAACTTCTTCTCTACATTTCTGTAAGGAATCCTCAAAATCTGTGCAGTATGGATTTTTTTCACTCTCGGTGAATAGGCACTGGGTTAAGGGTAACTAAGATGCAACCACTCACATTTCTATGGTGCAGTATTCAACCCCAGTTTTGGGGACATCTGTAACAGCTTCCTATGAGATGTTAACTTCAGGGCTGACTCAACAAAATTCATAGTGCAGAGATTAACTCTGCCTCAGCTGAACCGCCTCCTGAGGAGAAGCACTTGCCCCACTTCTAAAACTGAAGAAGAACTAGAAAGCTGCTTTATGATGAGTAGAAGGAAGATTTCTAATGGTGGTCTTCAACTATGGTGGGTTCTTCTATGGTTGTGGCAGTGTGAGTGCCCAATGGTAGGATAGGAGTAGCATCACAGAGGTCAGACTCATCCCTCTGATTTCAGATGCCTAAGATATGGGGTATTTATGTCTGAGTTTATCATCTAGATCCTCTTTATTTTCAAAATGGAAAAATGGGTATTTAGAGGACATGTTTCATCTGACCTATTTAAAACATTTTCTGAGATACAGTCATGCCCTAGTTGAGTCTGTATGTTTTAGTTGACAGTAAAGGGAGTCTAGACAGACAGCTTGGGTATAGACGTTTCCTCTGTGAGATCTAAAAATGTAGAGAGTTTCATCTTTGGTGTCTAGGGAGGAAAGCCTTCTTTTTCTTGGTTAGATAATGGCAGTTATTGCATATCCAGCGTCCAAGACAGATATTACACAGAGTTTTGGACTGATTTCTACTTCAGCAAACAACATCATTATGTTATACACTTGTATAGACCCAGTACAATCACAAACTCATGTAAAATGGAAGGCTAAGCACTTTCTCTGAGCTAAAGAATGGTTGATACAAAAATCAGTTGGTCTCTGAGACTGCCCAGAGAAGCCAGTTAGATCATAGAATCATAGAATGATAGATGGCAAATAAGAGTAAATAATAATACACAAGGACTTTCCCTGAGTAAAAATTCTCTGAGAGCACTGATTGTATCTTGCTGTGTCCAGAAATGGAGGAGCATCCTTAACAGACCCTAGAATCTAGCTCTGAAAAAAAATTGAGGTGTCATTTATGCCGTGCCCAGGCAGAATCAGCTCCACCTCAATCATTACCAACCATTACCAAGGTCTGTTACCCTGTTTCTTTCTTCCCCTTCTCCATCATCATTGCTCTCTCAGTCTCAAGTTATCCAGTCTTTCCTTTGAGGTCATGTTTTCTAGACCTTTTTGTCATCCTCTTTGCTTTCCTCTTAGCAGTCTTCTGGTCCATGCTTGCACAACATCCTATCCATGGCTTTACTGTCACAGCGTCAAACAAAGAACTGCTTGCATGTTTTCTACATTTCAGAATTACATTCAGATTTTTTAAATGCATGACTTGATATTTTTACATGCAAGCCCTAATTTGTTTTCAGAAGAAGAGCTACCTAATCAGTGATGCAGCTGTTCAGTTTTGCAGGTAGGGCGTTTTATTCTGTCTACATGTTCTAATCACACCTGTTCTCTAATTTGCAACCAGCTTTTTTTGTTTGTTTGTTTGTTTGCTTGTTTTTTTGTCCAGTATATTGTGGCCATTTTGAATTCTCTTACTGCCCTTTAATATATTCATGTGCTCTCCTGGCTTTGTACCTTCTGCAGATGCAGCAAGTATTATCCGTATTCATGGTTCAGATAACCTGAAAATACTGAGTAGGCGAAGACTCACAGTACAACTTGGGAAACACCTTTCACTACATCATTCTCTTCTGACATTTAATCAGTGTCATTCAGTATGCTCATCCATTTTTACACAGTTTTTCCTATAAGCCAGAAGCTCAGCCAGATACCAAGTCTGAGGAGAAAGAAAAGTTTAAAAATTACGTCTACTTCAGATCTGCTTGCTAGATATTGTTTTATTTTAATAATAATGTGCTTGGTGTTGGATTCCTGCAAGGAAATAATAGCATGTATTTTGACTGTTGCTGCACACTAATCTGATGATTTTAGAGAATAGCACCAACAGCTAAAAAAAGCCAACAGAATGTCAGGTTCTATCACTGGGAATGGACTGGGAACAACATTTTCTTGCCATTTAAAACCTCAGTGGGACCACATGAAGGGTGGCCTGTGCATTTATGAACACTGCATCCCAAAAATGACTTTGTGGAATTGGAGAAGGTTCAGAGAAGGACAATTAAATGAACATAGGGATGGAACAGTTGCCTTACAAAGAATGACAGCACAGATCTGGGACTTTTAACATGAAGAGAGGGAAAACATGGGGCTGATGAGTTAGGTTAACTGTATTATGGAGATGAGAGTAAATGAGCCACCAAATCCTACAGTAGCAGAAGGGAAAAGACACAGTAGATCCATTTAAAACAGAAGAAGTAGATCCATTTAAAACAGAAGAAATGTAAGCTGTTTTTCTGGCAGCAAACTGAATTCTTTTGAATTCAGTTTGCTGCCAGATGAGGTTGTGGAGGACAGTGGTACTGACAGACTCAAATGGGGATTACCCAGTTGATGGTTGTCCATAAATAGATCCAAAATCCATGAACAGAGATGCAGCCTGTAACTAATGTAACATCCATGGATGTTAGTGGAAAATGGCCTGATCCAGCTAGGTTGTGCTTAAGTTTTATGTATGAAACTGCATGAACCTTTTGGGTTTAGGATCTTGCACACACTGACCTGAGAGGGAAGAGGGTAGCTTTTTAAAAAATATTATTATTATTACTACAACTATTATTATTTCACATGAAGGATCTGCAGGGTTACTATATGACCCCAGTCTCTTAGTCCTGGCCTGGTTTTACATAGGCAGCTTAAAGCTGTTTGTCCAACAGTGAGAATGTTGATGCAAAGAAGCATTCTGTGTGTTTCAAAAAAACAGAATTTCCTATATCTCTGTGGATGTGAACAAAAAGCCCATATTCTCAACTTGTTGGCAGTGAGCCATAGTATAATAAATATTCATGGAGACAGCTATGGTGAGAAGTATTCAAAACACTGAGAAAGGAGAGATGACGATTCTTGGATTTATTCTGGAGGATAAAACCCTCCTGATACCTACTGACAGAGGCAGGAACACATCAGGTTCCTTTCAATACTCACATATGCTCCAACTTTTGAAATGAAGCATAATCAGTTTGTAAAGGAGTGAGGATTTTATCCAGCACTGAGTACCAGACCCCAGAGTTTCCCTTCAGTTTTATGGTCTTCATCATAGAGACTGACATCAGTGAAAGAACTAGTTAATGAGAGTATGGTGAACAATGCCCAGAATGGTTGACAGGTGAGACTGTTCATAGTCAATAAATAATCAATTTAAGCTCCCTTTTGAAGTTCAGTTTGGATTTCTGGGATGGATCCACGTCACCCAGCGGTAGCCATGTAAGAGGCTCATGGTTGGTTTAAGTTGGTTATGCTGGTTGAATGGTCTGCAGATGGGGGGATGGTGAGAAGTTTGGATGGGTGATTCATCATGTAGATGTCAATGTCCAGAAGTGGTGAATCACCCTGTAATTGCACTTGTTGACTTTCTCCGCTGACTCAAGATAGAACTTCAACAACTATCTGGACCGCGCAGTTCTCTCTTGACTGTAACCAGAGCCCTTGTTGACCTTGTCAAATATGATCCACTTAAGGTACAAAAACTGTGTGCCACGTGTCAGCTCTTCCCCATTTTTACTGGAAATAAAAAGTAGATTAAAAAAATTGGTCACCATAACTAGGTCTTGAGGAAACATTTCTGATGATCATTTCTAACATGTGGCATAACCAGGATTTCCCCATATTTTCACATTGGTGGGTTGATGGTTGGACTAGATGATCTTAGTGGTCCTTTCCAACCTTAATGATTCTGTGATTCTGCTTTGCAGCAGAGCTGGATGTTGTTTTGGAGGATAGGAAAGTCCTTTGTGCCAAACATGTAATTTTTGTCATCTCTGTGAATACATTCCCACATTTGGCTTAATTCTGAAATTCTGAAAGCTGACAGCAGATGCTTTTTTTTAGATTCTTCCGTTCCTAAAGCTTCTTTCTGCACTGAGCATTCTCCAGATTTAAAGTTTCATACCTCGAGGTGGTGGTAGAGCAAAAACTGTTGTGTTTGTGTGTATCTTGCACTGCAGAAACGACTTGGGCCAGAAAATAAGTGTGTCTGAAAGAAAGAAACTAGAGCTGATCTGGCTACCTCTGTGGGGCAAAAGCCTGTTTTATCATGTCATTGTAATGACTTTTAGTGAAAATACTAATCAGTAAGTAATCTGTAAAAGAAGCCAAGACTGATTTAAGTGCAAAGACTGTCTGAGCTGCAGCTGTTTGTTATAGGGTAGCACTGCTTCCCATGCTTAGGGTGAGATTCCCTGTATATTTCTTCCCAAGTAAAAAACAAAACAAACAAAAATAACTTCTGGTTATTAACCACTCTCACCATACTTTCAAGGAAATATAAGAAACACACAGATTAATAGCATTTAGTTAGCTATTCATGCATCCTATGTCCTGACAAGGGCCATATGAAATGTTACTCCCTTCAACAGAGGGTTTAGGTAAGAATGAGTCACAGAGGAACAGCTGAATTAAAGAAATAAAGAGCTTGCTTATTCTAGTGAGTTCTATGGATATTTACCACTGTTTTAAAATGGATCATGTTGCAAAAACATCATAGCAGTTCTTTAAGTGGACTTGCCCTTGCTTACAACACCATAGGTTTTATTAAAAAACAATGCCCAGCTGAAAACTTGATACTAATCTGTTTTATTTGAGATGCTGAAAGAAAGGAAATGTGTCTCCTGGGAGATCTTGATACAGGGCTCTAAGAATTTCTGCTTTCTCTCTGGTTTCTGAATGATTCTGCTGTTTTCCAACAGATGAAGCTGCATCAGCTGCAGGGTAGGTGAACTTTGAGCCTCCACTGAGCAGAGCTCCAGACCGAAAGACTTCAAACTGCAAGATTTTTAAGAGAATTTTTGAGGGATTTTAATTGGCCCTTGTTAAGCATAGACCTAAGGAAGGGCAGAACTGAGTCTGCATTCTGCTCTCTGACAACTCCTTTTCTGCATCTTGGAATCACAGAACCATTAAGGTTGGAAAAGACCACTAAGCTCAGGTAATCCAACTCTCAGCCCATCCCCACTATGCCCTCTATCCCAACGTTCCTCAGTGCCACATCCACACATTTCTTGGACACCTCCAGGGACGGTGACTCCACCACTCCCCTGGGCAGCCTTGCCAATGCTTTACTGCTCTTCCTGATAATAATTTTTTCCTAACATCCAACCCGATCCTCCTCTGGTGCAACTGAAGGCCACTGCCTCTCATCTCTCTTGGTTTGGTGGCATTGTTTAAAATTAAAAACAGTTTGCAACATCTTGCTTTGCCATCCCCATTTGTCTCTGAGACTGAGACCATGTGGTGGCCTCTTTTCCTCTCAGCCCTCTGCTGAAAGAGAGCACTTTCTGAGCAGCCAAACCCTGAAGACCATTTTGAGAACACTCAACTACCAGCATCTTCTTTTACCAACCCCACCTTCCTCAGCGCTCAAGAAATTCCTTCTTCTCTCCATCATTATCCAGGTTTCATAGAAACACAGAATCATTTGAGTTGGAAAAGACCCTTAAAATCATCTGGTCCAACTCCCCTGCAATGGACAGGTTTCCACCACTTCTGAGTTTTTTCATCAATTACCGTCCTTTTCTCGTCACACATTTCTGTTAAAATCATCTAAATTATAACACCAATCGTAGTTTTTTTCTTATAAAACCTTGCATTTTTTTTTCTGTACACAAATCTTTCCTCTGCTCTTGCTTGCCCCCCCCTTCC